>FXXK01001400.1:120367-151643 GCA_900184695.1 Betula pendula
ATGCTAAATCTTGCCGCTAAATTTTCTAACTACACAAAGCCCACTTGCATTTATTCAGCCAATGTATTTTCTCAAAATGCCAATCATTTCATCTTCAGCCAGAAGATGCAGTGGCCGGCCATAAAGCTTGGCGCTTGGGTGGAACAAGCAACGGACTTTCGGCGGTCGGTGAGTGGTTGTCGCACGGGTGGGAAGGCCAGCGGTGGTGAATGGTCGGTCGCATGGTGGGAATTTGTGGGGGAAAAATCTTGGTAAGGTTTCAAATGATTTCTTATTTTTTTATTTTGCGGGGGGCGCTTGTTGACGAAAATCAATCAGTTTTGCAAATTTTATTCTTAAAAACAAAAAAAATTCTCAACCCAAAAATCACAATGACCAAGCAACCAACACCGACACCACTATCAAGAACAAAAAAAAAAAGACATCACATTATATCCTCCCAGTGTCGTTCTTTCATTTCATTTGAAACAAAAAAAAAAAAAAAAACACAAACAGTCCAAGCAACAGAAAAATTTCACAGCCAATATTCTCAACCTAAAAATCAGCAATGACCAAGAACCATCATCGACAGCCACATCAGAACAAAAAAAAAAAAAACACTTTATTCGGGGTCTTTCTTTCCATTTCATATGTAAACAAAAAAAGAAAAAAAAAAACAAAACATTCCAAGCAACCAGGCAAAATTTCACAGGCCAAATTCCACCTAAAAACTCAGGAATGGACCAAAGCAACCAACACCCGACAGACCACTATCAAAATAAAAAAAAAAAAAAAACACAATTATCTCCGGGTTGTCTTTTCTTTCATTTCATTTGCTGAACAAAAAAAAAAAAAAAAAAACAAACAAAATTATTTCCAAGCAACCAACAAATTCACAGCCAAATTACTCAACCCAAAAATCACAATGACCAAAGCCAATCAAGACCACAACCACTATCAAGAACCAAAAAAATGAAAAAAACATTATATCCGGAAAAAAAAAAAAAAAAAAGAAAAAAAAAAAAGAAGGTTTTACCTTCTTGTGCTCTCTCGCTTTTCTCAGCCAAATCTCTTAGTTCTACAAGTAAATCTCAGAACCTATGTAAACAACCAACAGCCACTGGTTAAGAAAGAACAAACAACAAAAAAAAAAACAAAAAACACTGTACGGTACCTCGACGGATCTGCGTGAGGGAGGATGCGTGAGCGTCGGTGCCGGGAGAGAAAATGGGGAGACGGAACGTGCGGGGAGGAGGAGGCGCGCAACTGTCTGTGGTGGCGTAGCGCTCCTCCTTCGCGGTGGCCGGTGGAGGGTGGAAGAGAGGGGGAGGGCGGGTTCTGTGGGAGGGAGGCAATGGGCTTGACGCGGAGATTTGCCGGCGGGGGGCCGAAACGTACGGGGAGGAGGAGGCGCACTGTCTGTGGTGGCTGCGCGCTCCTCCTTCGCGGTGGCCGGCGGTGGGTGAAAGAGGGGAGAAGAAAATGGCTTGGCGACGAGAGAGAGGAGTTGCGCGCGGCGGGGCGAAAACGGTGCGGGAGGAGTGAGGTGGTGGTGGCTGGCGCTCCTCCTTCGTGGTGGCCGACAGTGGGTGGAAGAGGGAGAACGAAAGGCTTGGGGGGAGAGAGAGAGCTCTAGCGGCGGAAAATGAGATTGGGGGTGGAGGAGGGGGATGAAATGCTGAAGAGCCTCTTCAGCATTTCTTCCGAATTTCAATTTTTTTTTTAAAAAAAATACGGAGTGGGACAACGTGGCGGCCACGTCATCCCAGATGGACGTTGGAGGACAACAAATGCCTCCAACATTCCTCTTTCTGAAAACCATTGTGGAGTTCATGTTTGCCAGTTCTGAAACAAAAACCATGAAAAACTAAACGCAGTTCAGATTTACTTTGGCTTTGAGTGTACTTTGCACTGTGGACGAAGTGAACACACAGCCTCGATTTAGTAAAACTGACAATCCATATTGCTTTGAGTCAACCAAAACGCATGCTTTCGTGGTCTGTATCGCGTGGTCTCAACGGTGCATTACAGCAGTATGTTCTCACCAAATGAACCGGTCCACAGCAGTTCTATTTTAATCCATCTCCATCGGACGGTCGTGTTGATCTCCGGCGCCCTTTATTGTGGACCTGGGTCGTGCTCCATCATAAAACCCATTGTTTTTTAGAAAAATAACCACACCCTCATCGCCTCAGTCAGTGCTTCCATTAACACTGCAGTCTGCAGATGTTCATGTAAGAAGTTCACACACAGAGTTGCATGGTACACTTATCGTGGATGACGTCAATTTGGCGATCAAACCGTGAGTTAATGTCGCCCGTTGATTGAAGATGTCCAAAATAGGTCTTTTGGCCATGTGGGTTAATGTCGTCCGTTGATGGAGATTTTTTTTCTTAATATTGATTGCGGCTACATCAAACCGTCCAAAATGGCCTATCTGGGATAGTACATTATTACCGATCATTGTAGTCAGTGCTTGTCAGAATTTGTTATGCCCATTGGCAGAACTCAACATGGAAATCCAAAAAACATTCTGTTACAAAATCGGAGGAAAAATAAATTTCAAAACAAAATAAAAATTCTGTTGATTCTCACGCCATCTCTTAATCATTTTTGCTATTTAATTTTTTTTTTTTTTTAGAAGGATTGGGTTAAACATGGTTGAAGCATGGTTTTTTTTTTTTGAAAGTGGAATGTTTCATTATATAATCAAATGGGAGAAGCTTGCTCAGCAAGTACAGTAGAGTGAATAAAGACAGGACAAGAATCCCTCCAACACAATCTAAAGACTGAAGAATAGTAGCCTTTCGCCAACTTATGAGCGGGCTATTGTGCTTCCCTGTGGACATGAGAAATTCGCCATGCTTGGCAGTTTAAGTTGACCCGAATGTCATCAATTAGCTGCCCATTAGCAGCTCCACACTAGAATCTGGTAATTGGACAACCTTGACGATTTCCATTGCATCTCCCACAGTGTAAACGTTGATAGCACAACTTCAGACAAAAAACCATTACTTTCCACAAAGCCAAAGCTCAGCAGTTGATGGATGAGTTATGAACGAAACTAAACAACACCAAGCTGCTTTAACACTACCCTTTACATCTCGAAGAATGCGCCCACACCATCCGTTTGGAGTGCAGGTCAATGGCCGCATCCCAGTTTGCCTTCATCAATCCTGCTTTCAGGTCAATGGCCCCACTTTTTCTGTTTGATCCGTGATGTTCGTTAAATCCCCTACACAAAGCCAAAGGGAAGGATTACTCCTTTTAAAAATCCAACAATCTCCAAGTTGCTTCTCGCTGTGCACCCCCGGATGACCATAGAAACCCGTAAAATACCATGGGCAACCGATCACCACAACAATTAGAGCATTGAATGTGATGACGTGGGAATAGTTCTGAATCATCACTTCGTCAGCATCTTTCCACAACAGAGCATACCACCACTTAGTCCCACAGGATCAATGGCCAATAAACCATCAAATCCAATTTTATTCGAATTGCTTGCATCCAAGACTGTCCGATCTTTGTTTCCATAAGAAACAAAAACCTAGGCTTCTTTTCCTACACAATTGGCAGAGATCCGAACTGTTCGGGGGTTCCAAGCCCTCGGCAGTTCAACTTAGCAGAATCATTGGGCTCGGCGGGCTGCTCTGCAGCCACCACCGTATCGGGAGAGAGAGACCTGTCAGCATCAGCAGACACTTGCCCTTTTTTAGACACACTCAAAGCATGGGCTAACCCAACAGATCATCAACTTGACGTTTCCCTGAACTGGGAAACAAGAGGAGAAGCGTTTTGAGCACCTCAAACTGCACGGGCTCGTTTTCTTCAGGTCTTAACTGCACGGGATCCTTTCGTAGAAGAGTGGACTGGAAACAGGGAAGCTCCCAAAAACAAACTGAGAAGGTACTCGTGATGGAACGGGTGGATTGCCTAGTCAGTTCTTTTCTCATCATGGCCCACCAAGTTAGGGGGATTGGACTATCTGAGGCCCAATAAAGATGATAGTTTCGGCCAAAATTTGACATGAAGTGGGTCCACCGCAAGAATTGACTTTAAAGGCTCTGATGTGGAATCTGCATTAAGACACATCCCTGCAATCTGCCACTCTGCCGCAGGAGTTTGGAGTTCAATTCTTTCCAATTGGATTGCAACGTTACGCACGCCGGCCAATGATGAAGGATCTGCCATATTTCTTCTGAAACGGACGTCGCCACCATATTAGAGACGTTACCACATGAATGTCGGCTAGGAAGTTCACTGGTCGCGTGTTTGGCGGATACGTTGAGATTCCTTGGAAACCCTGCTTAGACCGTTACCAGAATGGTACACGGCCGGTGGGTCTGATCCATCGCCGCCGAAAGCATTCTTTCCTCCCTCTGTCAGCGGAGTCCTACCTCCTGCGGACACCATACTCGCGCGGAAACCAGGCCGATTTTCCACAAAAGACTTTGAAGATGTTTCCGCTCGTAGCCAGACACCCAATTTGCACCGCCCCCCTCTGTCCCAGAAGATTTGATGGAGTCATCAGAACAAACCAAGCTTCCATGAAGAATCCGCCACACCGAAAACAAAAGATCGGGAGTTTTTCATATCGGAAAGACACCCAACAAGTTTTTCCCCCAATATTTAGAGCCCGTCCTCGCTTAAGAGGCTTGGAGAGGTCCAAATTTATACGTAGTCTGAGGCTTCGTCCCAGCCTCCACCATCCACCCGCCACATCCACAGAAATTAGGTCACCGAGAGAAGGTCCAATCTTTGTTCCAACCCCCTTATTCATGCAATGAGGTTCATGCATGAACTTGCACCCAAAAAGGGAATGTGTAAACACAACGTTCTATAATAGCACGTCGATCTCATTCATGTTCAAAGTCGACTGTCTTCAAGACCCAATTCTTTTCTTCGCAAGCTTTCACTGTCAACTGTATCTTCAATGTACATGCTCGAAACATAGTAAGGAACTGTATATCCAAGCGTGCAACCTTATATATATAGTATCCTAACATTTACATAGTTCATTTTATTGTTTTTGTCAGAAAAATATATACTTGCATGACAAAGGGACGTTTTAGTCAAATTTGAATGAGAGTCCATCTGAGGAAGAGGACCATGAAAAGAACAAATCACCGACAAGTAGACAAACAACGTACAACAGCAACAAAACAGATCAAAAGAAGCATGAAAACCTACTTATAAAAAAAAAAAAAAGCATGAAAACCTCAAATGCTGGAATCATTGCGCCATCCCAAAGGGAATCTGAAAAATCTCACAATCCCACGACTTCATGCGCAACAATTGGCATGTGTCACGTTCTGATGTGATCATTGTATATCTACTCGCCGCCCTGTTTAGGCTGTTTTTGGTTTCTGTTTTGTCAGCTCTATGCCCTCTGCAATGGCCCATTGGCCTCTTGCCTCGACAAATACACCTACCAAGATAGATCATCTACACGTAAATCTTTTCTTTTTCGTTTTTTTTCATTGCTTTTCATATCCGTTAGGTTTTTAATTTATTTTTTTTATACATTTGGATCCCTAAACTTTTTCATAAACTTTGAGTGCCCATCACTTTTTCATAAACCCAGCCCATAGAATGATTACGTAGAGCTTCTGTTTCATAAACTTTTTTTCCTTGCTTTTTTTCTTTTCTATTTAAAAAAAAATCAAAACATAAATAAACAACTTTACTAATAAAACAATCACAAAAAATTCAAAGATCTTTTTAATAGGAATAAGATAACGTTGAGTTGAAAGAATTAGATTATTTAAATTATAATTAATTTATTTGAAATTAAGATTATGATTAATTATGAATTTTTATCAATTTATGTGTCATGTTATTATTGTATTTCTATTTAAAAACAATTTGGTTGATAATGAGAATCAGAAAAAATATTATTAGTGAATTATAGTATTATCTCGTCCTGAGTGGAGTTTTGTGATATTCTTCTACTCTAAATAAAAAATTATGGACTTTCTTATTCCAAATGAGCTATTTAAATTTTATCTCAAGTCACAACTCAACTTTGAGTGCCTTATCACTTTTTAACTTTATGTCACATTACCAAAAAAAAAAAAAACTCCAAAAAGTTTATCAAACATCACCAATCGGCAAATCAAGTCCGTACACATTTTTTTAATTAAAAAAAATTCTAGTTCCTTTTCGTTTCAAAATTGATAACTGGGTTTTTTTTTTTTTTTTTTGTAATTAATTTTATTGTGGGATACGCCAGTGAAGTAATCTTTTGACGCTGTATATATATAAAACTATTGTTTATGTATTTAATCACCAAAATCCTAACATTTGAATTTTATCTTCCTTTTCTTGTCATTCAAACTCTTATGTTTAAGGAGTTACTGACAAAATAATGTTATTGAAAATATATATATATATATACACCCGCATGATTAATATACGTAGTTTGGTAAGTGAATACTACCAGCCTTTCTCTTCAAACTCCACGGCTGTTTCCACCTTCGTTCTTTCCAATATCACTGCTTCAATTTTTGTTAAACTCTATTAGAATATAGGATATTATTATGTTTCCATTTTAAGGTTTATTTCAATTTTTTAGTTTATTAGATTGAGTAATTATATATGTCACCCTCTATGTCTACCTTGTGTCAACTAAAAGTGATGTGTTTTTTAAAATTACCATTGAATTTATTATCGATAATTATTGACTTTTGATATAATTGTGATTTTAAAGCCACATCATTTTTTGTTGACACAAATTAAACATGGAGGGTGACTTATATCATTACTCTATTAGATTTATTTGTTCAGAACTCATAGCCTTTTTATAAATAGACGCTTTTGTAATAGTTCAATAATTAAGTTAATGAATACAATATAGTCCTAATAGCCTTTTAGAATAGTTAATGTAAGTATCTAATACCGAACCATTCGTAATTTCTTGTGTCTCATTTTCTCTCTTATTTTCACTATTATTTCTATATTTTATATTTCCGGATATAGTTTAACATAGTATCATATTTTAATTAGATTTCTCAATTAATTTCTTCCTTTCTTCGTTATCTAGTTTGGCAAAAGAAATATCAGTTTATTTTGGGCTGGTTAATTGAATATGGCACGTTAACTAATAAAGTGTTGTCTACAGTTTATGGACAAAACACATCTTGTCAGGTATGGAAACATTTAGCAAACCGATTTGGTCCTCATTCTCGCATTCACATTTCTCATTTTGAGCGCCAAAACACTCAACAAGGCTCCGAGAGTTGTATATATAGATTATTTGCTCACTACTAACAACTTCATCTCCTCATATTTCTCATGGTAAAAATCTGTCATCTCATCCTCGATCAATTCTTTTCTAATAACCGTTCACCTTGTCAGATTTGTGGTAAATCAAAACCAACAAGCTCTGGATTGCTATCACCCTCATTGATATACAAAATGCATATTCATTTATGGTTTATGGGATGGAAAGGTATTTATGGACTGAGTTTTGCTAGAGTTTTGGTTGAAGTCAATGTCCATTCTCTATAGCCGAAGGAGGTCTCTATTATGTTGGAGGATAGGGATAAGGTTGATATTGAAATTGAATATCCTTGGCTGCCTCTCAAGTGTACTGTTTGTAATTCTTTTGGGCATGCTACTTATGTCTGTGCTAAGCAGGGACAACATAAGTGGATCCCTAAGAAGACTTTGGTAAAGAAGGCTGTTTCCAAGGAGTCCATGGGGGATGCAAGTAAACAGAGCACCATTGATAAGGTGATTCGGCGCCCAGAAGATCCTAAGAGAAGTACTCCACCAAAGTCCCCTGTTAGGACCAGTAAGATTCCCTCTACATCCCCTAAAGGTAGTAAGGGTAACCCTTTCCATGTTCTTGAGGGTAAACGTGAGGATGAGGAGGGCCCGACTCGTACTCCCTTTACTTTTATGGAGATTTTTGAGAATGCTTTGGTTAACCTTGAGATTGAAAAGCTAAGGAGAGGTAAGGAGAAATTGGGAGGTACTAAGGACAAGGGTTTCTCCCCCACAAGTGCTTGTCTATGATAGTTCTTGTATGGAACATAAGAGGGTTTAATAGCCCTTATACGCAAAAGGGGGGTTAAGAGTATGGTGAAACGCCTGAAAATCTCAATTCTCTATCTAGTGGAAACTCGAGTTAAGGAGAGAAATGCTCTTAGAATAAAAGATTGTATTGTTCCATCTTGGAGATTCATTCACAACTATAGTAGTCACTACAATGGCCGAATTTGGATTTGTTGGAATCCTAGTTTGGTCAAGGTCTGTGGTGTACATGCACAAGACCAAGCTATTACTTGTGCAATCTCTCATGTGGCTGGACATTATTGCTTGATTCACATTTTTGTTTATGGTTCCAATTGTGGGATTGAGAGGCGGCAGCTGTGGCATTTCTTACATGCTGAGAAGGCTCAGATTGGTGCTAAGTCTTGGATTCTTTCAGGGGATTTTAATGTGGTTTGTCATCCTCAAGACAAATGGGGTGTGGATAGGATGTCTGGCTATGAATCTAAATTTGTAGACAGTATCAATAATTTGGAGATTGTGGACCTTGCATATACTGGCTGCTTCTTTACTTGGTGTAATAATAGGGAGGACGGTGCTTTTGTGGCAAGGAAGCTTGATCGGGTGATGGTTAATAAAGCGTGGATTAGCTCTTTTGGCTCTACTGTTGTTGACTTCCTAGATAGTGGAGTCTCAGATCACTCCCCAACTAGTATTATAGTCAGTAAGCCAGTTAGCTATGGCCCCAAACCTTTTAATTTCTTCAACTTTTGGGCTGAGCACGAAAATTTCCTGCTTTAGGTTGCTCAAGGATGGAGCTTAGATATCCAAGGGGTGCCAATGTTTTGGTTATACAAGAAGCTTAAAGCTGTGAAACATGTGTTAAAGAATGTAAATGTTGAAATTTTTAGGGGTATCATGATAAGTGCTGAAAGTTACACATTCAAGCCCCTTAATTCACATATGTTAATCTCTTAGTTTCATTATAGTATGATGTTTTGTGTTGTTTTTGTGTTTTTCCCTTATTTTGTAGGTTTTGGAAGAAAAGCACTTAATTCCATCAAGTTTCGGGCTCAGAAGATATGTTGGAGAAAAGCTGAAGAATTTGGCTAGAGCCATATCCCTGTTTGGCTCGAGCCATATGCCTGTTTGGCTAAAGCCATATCCCTGTTTGGCTCGAGCCATATGCCTGTTTGGCTTGAGCCATATGCTTATTTAGCTCGAGCCATATCCCTGTTTAGCTCGAGCCATCTTGCGCGCTGAACAGTAAAGTCGGCAGAACCTGATTTGGAAAGATCCTAAACCTACTCCAACTCGATTTCGGACTTCTTAGGATGCACGAAATTGACTAGGGTTGTTCCTAAACTCTATAAATACTCCCCTAAGTCCTCCAAAACAAGGACACAAGCTTGAGGAGAAGAATCAAAGGCTTCAAAGAAGGGTTTTTCTTAGTTCTTTCTTTCTTTTTAGTTTTTCTTATGGGGATGATTTTCATCCAAATTATGTGTAGCTAATACTTTAGTTAGGGCTCGATTGAAGCCCTAATCATGTCTCTTTAAGGTTTCAATTTGTCTTGCTACAATTCTTGTTTTGATGCTTAATTGATTTATCTCGGGTTTTTGTTTGTTCTTCATATGGGTTATGTATGGGTTTGATCATCTTATGCATATAACATGTGTAGATTGTTATCTAGGTCAATTTGGATGACCGAGTCCTGGGCTTAGTAGAGTGACAAAAGAACCAATTGCGGGTTCTTGGGGTAATCAACATAAAAGACCGGAATAGATACCATGCTCTAAGTTTTAGTGTGTTTGTCGATTTTCATAGATTTATGCTTTCTCAAAGAACAACTTAGTAGATACCATGCTAAATCCTTTGAGAAAGAAAAGAATTAGAGTAGATACCATGCCTAATTCGTTGCCTAGGGAAATCAATGGCTTTTGGAGTAGATACCATGCCCTTAGGCCGACAAACAGTGAGTATCTTGATATAATTGTAGTATTGTGCATATTGTTTACCTTATTTGAGTATGATTAGCGGTGGATATCGAAGCCCTAGCCCTTTATCTTATTATTTCAATTCAATCATTTATTTCGTTCCATTCAACAATATATTTTTAGGAATTTCTTTTTAAACATAGTTTACCAATCCTCGTGGGAATGATCTCGTATTTGCCGTCTATACTATCGTTTTGATCTTGTGCACTTGCGAGTAAAACGTGCATTTATTCGCCTATTTATTTAGGTGGATATTTGTACAACATATCATGATCAAAGTCTCTCAAGCTCGGGAAAGGCTAGCTCTAGCCCAAAAGGCCTTCATGCAATCTCATGGTGATTCAGCTTTGTTACTGTAGGAGAGGCAGTGTCTTCATGAGTATGTATCTCTTTGTTCTGCTAAAGAGAACTTCCTCAAGCAAAAATCCCGCAATAAATGGCTTCTCTTGGGAGATAAAAACAATACTTATTTTGATCGATTGGTGAAAATCTAGCACTCTAGAAATAGTATCAAATGCTTGTGGGATGATAATGGACTTAAGGAGGTAGAGGTGCTTCGGATCAAGCAAATGGCTGAACAATTCTATAAGAAGCTCCTTGGTAATAATGGCTTTCTCTTTGATGAGCCCAAAAAAGCTAGGGTTGCTACCCTAATTCAAAGCAGGTTTTCTGAAGTTTCCATTACCAGAATGGGTAGCCCTATTATGGATGAGAAAATTCAGCAAGTGATTTTTTCGATGAAGAGTTCAAAAGCACCTGGCCTGGATGGCTTCTCTGTTGGTTTCTTCCACAAAGCCTGGCCAATGATTGGGAATGATGTGCTTGTTGTTGTGAAATCCTTCTTTCTTGAGAGTAAGTTGCTTAGGGAAACCAATGCTACCATCCTCACTTTGGTTCCGAAGAAACCTAATCCAACTATGATGTGAGACTTTAGACCCATTGTTTGCTGCAATGTGGTCTATAAGATCATCACTAAGGTCCTTACTAATCGGCTGATTTTGGGCTTGGATAGCATCATTAGTTCCAATCAAGCTGCATTTATTCCTAATAGGACTATCCTGGAAAATGTGCTCCTTGCGCAGGAACTGGTTCATAATTACCATAAGGAAGGAGGTAAACCTTGATGCACCATTAAAGTGAACATTATGAAAGCTTATGATTCGGTCAATTGGGATTTCATCCTTCATTGTTTGGACTGTTTTGGGGCTCCAGCTTCTTTTACCAGGTGGGTGAGGGAATGCATCACGACTCCTAAGTTCTCTATGGCTTCCAATGGCAGCTAGGTAGGTTATTTTGAGGGTGGCAGGGGCTTGCGGCAGGGTGATCCCATCTCCCTATATCTCTTTGTGGTTGCTATGGAAGTCATTTCTTTATTGCTTAGAGAAGCTATTAGGGAGAATTCCATAGACCTCCACCCTAATTGCTCCAAATTGTCGTCGTCCCATTTATGCTTTGCAGATGATTTACTCATATTTGTGGCTACTACCGAGAAATCTACTACCTCTGTTAGTGGGGTTCATTTTGAATTTGTTAACCTCTTGGGCCTTGTTGCTAATTCGAGTAAGAGCTCGGTTTTCTGTGCTGGGTATCAAAATGATTGAAGATTGGAATAAATCTTCCATGCTTCAGCATATATAGAACCTCTTTGTGAAATCGGGTTCCTTATGGGCTGCTTGGATTGAAGCCTATGTCCTTAAAGGGAGAAGCTTCTGGATTGTGAAAATCCCACAAAGTTGCTCCTAGACTTGGCGAAAGTTGCTAAACTCAAAGAGGTAACTAGGGATTTTATCCACTTTACTGTTGGGGAGGGGAATAAAATTTTCCTTTGGCTTGATTTGGGGCATCCGGATGGCATTCTTATTGAAAAATATGGGTTTAGACCTATATATGATGCTGGTAGTCAAATAAATGCAAAGCTCTCCTGTGTTATCTGTGATCATCACTGGAATTGGCCTCCTGCAAGATCAGATGTGTTGGTTTGCATCCAAAGTCAACTATCCCTAGTGCCTTTGGGTGAATATGACCAGGATTGTTGGATTATTTCTAAATTGGGCAAGTACAATTGCAATGAAACATGGGGTCATATAAGGAATAAGAGGGCTATTGTTTCTTGGTGGAAGCTCATCTAGTTTCCTCTTGCTATCCCTAAGCAAGCGTTTGTCCTTTGGTTGACTGTAAAAATCGACTTGCTATTGGAGAACGGATGGCTAGCTGGGGTTTTCAAGGTGATGTTTTTAAGTATTTTTTATAGAGGTTGCATTGAGGGGAAAGATCACCTTTTCTTTCAGTGTAGCTTTAGTCATCGTATTTGGAAATCTATGTTAGACAAATGTCTCATTGTTCTCTCCTATGATGATTGGGAGGAAATCATTGTTAGAGGGCTGCAAGATTGGAAAGGGAAGAGCTTGAAATCTGATTTGGCTAGGCTGTGTTTGAGTTCTTTAGTCTATGCCATTTGGAGGGAGAGGAATACTATCCGGCATGGTGTGCATTTTCTCTCGGAAGAGAATATCATCTCAAAAATTGTTTGGGTGATTGGCACTCAAGTGTCTTCTAAATGTAAATATGTGAAAAGTATGGAGAATCTTCTCTTATGTAGTCTTTTGGGCCTCCATGATAGGGTGTTAGCCTAGTTGCTATTCGTATAGTTTGATAGTGTTGTTTGTAGCTACATTCTTTAGCTGTGTATTCCTTTTTGTAAGGAATTGCTTTTGGTTAATGAATTTATACTCATTCATTAAAAAAAAAAAAGAAGGTATTTCTGGTTTAACCTTCTGGTTTTTGTCATCCTAATTGCCTAAACATCTTTGTCATCTCCATAGGACACTCTACACCTTAAACAAGCTTTTTGTGCATAGTTCTCAAGGCTTAGCAATCGCCTTTTAGTGCTACATTCTACCAACTTCAAGGCCGATTCCTTCCTATTTATTTTGCGCTAAGGTTTTTTGGTTATTTATTTTTTGGGAAAATACATTTTACATCCCGATGTTGTACCAGTCTGTCGATTTGGTTTCTATTGTTTAAAATTTGCAATCCACTCCAACTAACTTCTTAATTTTTGCAATGTGGCCATTCTATTTAAAAAATCTGTTTGTTTGGACGGAAAGACGCACACGTGCGACGCACATAATTTTTTAGGGGTTGAAAAGTTCAAAATGCCCAAATTTTCTCTGAAAAAAAAAATGTGGGTGGCTACCATCTGGTCGGAATGCGGGTGGTCGAAACCACCCTTAAAGCCTTTAGGGGTGGCTCGGCCACCCCTATATGTCTAGAATGGGGGTGGCGAGCCAGCTGGAATGGGGGTGGGGTGCTAAATTGGAGTGGTCAGCCACCCTCAAATGCCCCATGGAGTGGCCGTAGCCACACTTTTTTTAAAAAAAAATAAGGGCATTTGGTAAATTACGCATTACGTGGGGGTAATTTAAGAAATTCTTCTTTTTCCGTTAGAAAAGACGGATTTAGTTAATGGAGTGACCACATTGCAAAAATTTGAAAGTTGATTGGGGTGGATTGCAAATTTGTAAACAATGGATGCCAAATCGAACAACTGGTAAAACATCGGGGAGTAAAGTGTATTTTTCCGTTTTAATCTATGTCGACAATATCCTTCTAACAAGATAAATTTAGATGTTGTAAATTCGGTGATTAAGTAGGCCAATGTCGACTTTGCTGTAAAAGATTTAGGGAATTTAGGTTATGTTTGGTATGTAGATGGCTATTCCTTAGAATAGTTCTTATTAAAAATGAAAGAAGTATAATAGATTAGCCTTAGAATAGTCATTCTAATGGCCTTGAAGGAATTATTACTCCTTAAATTGAAAGAATAACTATTCATCTCAAATTCAGAGGAATAATTATTCTCTCATGTTTTGGAGATAACTATTTTAAGTATTAAAGTATTTATATACTTTAACATCAATGTTATTTTATTTCACTTCTTCCATTCTTAATAAAGGTAATTTTAAGAAATAGTTATTTCGCATACCAAACATACCCTTAAGCTTTTTTCTTAGAGTGGAAGCCTTACTCGTGGCTAGTGGCATTTTTCTTACTTAAGGAAAATGCATGGCAGATTTGCCACAAGAGCAAAATGTCTCTTGCAAAACCATGCCACTTTAATTGCATCAATTGTTCTCCCTCAGCTCATGCATGAGATGATTTTGAGGATCCCACACTTTATAGAAGTGTTGTTGGTGGGTTGCAATAATTGTCTTTTACCTGATTGGATATTGCATTTTCAGTTAACCGGTTTGTCAATTTATGCACAAACTTCTTCTCGACATGCCGATAAATGAATACTTCAGTACTTGAAGCACACCATCTCTCATGGTATATTTCTAACACGATAGTCATAAATGGACTTAGCTACTTATTTTGATTTCAATTAGGTTCGGGATTGGGATGATCGTCTCTATAAGTGCTTATTGCATTTTCTTGGAAATAATCTCATTTCGTGGAGTTCACATGAAAAAAAAAATTAAAAAAGAAAATTAAAATTAAAAATTAAAAATTGTTGCTTGTAGTAGCTCTGAGGCTGAGTACAAATCTTTGGCAAATGTTGTGGCTAAACTTCATTGGATTAAACAGCTCCTCTAGGAGCTTGGATTTACTCTATCTCATCTCCCAACTTTTTGGTGTGACAATATCGGTGTCACCTATTTATCTTCAAATCCTATGTTTCACACTCACATCAAGCACATTGAAGTTGATTTTCATTTTGTATGTGATCGGGGGTTGCTTCAGAAGAGTTGTTGGTTTAGTTTATTTCAAGCAAAGATCAAAAAGTTGATATTCTCAGCAAACCATTATCATCTGCTTGGTTTTTCATTATTAAAGACAATCTTCATGTGTATGCACTCCTGCTGTGATTTTGGGGGATTATTGAAGCAGAAATATCAAATACAAAGAAGAAGTCCATTTTATCTCCAATTCTATTAGTAACCAACAATAACAATATAGATGAATGATGTTTTAAATTTTAGATTTTTGTATTTCAAAGAGTTCTAGCTTAGCAATACTTATTATCTTGTAAAGCTTATTTATACAATGTAAACAATATAGTAATAGAATAATGATAAATGAGCTTAAGAGTGATATTTAAGCATATGAGAGCATATGTCGTGCTTAGCCTCCTATTGGCCTTATATAGGCTAGGTCATGTTTTAGTCGTATGCCTGAGCTAGGCAATTTTCGTCAATCAGCCCTTGATTTTGCCCTTCGATCATGTTGAAGATTTCTTATGGTGATCCGCCTTCTCTTTTGGTGGTTTTTGCCCTTCTTGGAGATTCAACAGATAAATGTACTAGGCAATCCTTGAGCTCCTGGAAGGCCTTCTCACAGTCAACATTGCATTCGAAGGCTTTCCACAAGACCATGAAGAAAATGAGGCAACAATCCGTCGATCAAAAGATGAACCAATTTAAAGTCGCTAGCCATCTAGTAAGATGCTGCAACTCCTTGCTATTTCATGGTGGTTCCATGTATAGGACCGCCTTGATTTTCTCAAGATTGGTCTCAATTCGTCGTTGGGAAACCATGAAGCCTAGGATCTTATTGGACAATACTCCAAAGGCGCATTTGGCGGGATTTAGCTTCATTTGGAACTTCTTCAATTCCTCGAAGGTTGCCTACATATCTGCTAAGTTTTGTTTAGTGGTGCGGCTCTTCATCAACATGTCATCCACATACATCTCCATGTTCCTTCCAATCTATGCTTTGAATATAGAATTTACAAATCTCTGGTATGTAGCCCCTACGTTCTTTAGGACAAAAGGCATGACTTGATAACAATATAGGCACTTATCGGTTATGAACGAAGTCTTTTCCTGGTCTTATCCTTCCAAGCGAATCTTATTATAATAAGAAAAGCATCTGTGAAACTTAGAAATTCATACCCGTCAATCAAATCGACTAACAACTCGATCCGTGGTAAGGGAAGTTGTCCTTTGGGTAGGCTTTATTTAGGTGGATGAAGTCCACACACATTTGTCATTTGTTGTTGGACTTCTTTACCACGAAAATGTTGGCTAGCCACTCCAGATATTGTACCTTCCTACTGAAGCTGGCTTGTAATAGATTTTCCACTTCTTCGACGACTACCATATTGCGCTTGAGTGTGAAGTTTCTCCTTTTTTGCTTCACAAGTTTGGCCTTAGGATCCATGTTGAGATGGAGTGCTATCACACTGGGTTCAATGTCTAGCATGTCACCAGAGGTCCAAGCAAACATGTCTTTATTCTTATAAAGGAATTCCACCAGCCGGGTTTTGTAATCTCCCACTAGCTGGCTACCTAGGCATAACATCAGACTTTGGTCTTCACCTATGGGTATGCTGATCAACTTCTCCATTGGTTCTACTTGTTGTAGAGTCTGTTCGTTCCTCTGTTTCAGCCTCTCCCACGATTAGTGTGGTTTTTTCTTGCAAGTCTTTGAGAGAAGCTAAGTAGCATCTTTTTGCCAAAACTTGATCACCATTTACTTCTCCTACACCGTGTTCCATTAGAAATTTTATTTTCATGTGGTATGTGGAAGTTACCGCCTTCATCTTATTAAGAGTCTTTCGCCCGATGATAGTTATGTATGTTGATGGGCAGTTTACCACTAGGAATAATATCATCATAGTTGTATGACAAGGATGGTTGCCAGCTGTGATGGGTAGGTCAATGGTACCGACAGGATAGACCTTGTCTCTCGCGAAGCCCACTAGTGGGGAACTTACAAGTTGTAGCTTCTCTCGTCCGAGGTCCATTTGGTCAAAGGCAGCAAAAAAAGCACGTATGTCGAACTTCCATTGTCTATCGGTATTCGTTGGGTAGTAAAGTTCGCGATGGATAAGGTCACCACCAAGGCATCATCGTGAGGGTGATGAACTCCTTTGGCCTCCCCCTCCGTGAATGCAAAAGCGTATTCTCCAACCTTTTGAGTCTTGAGGGACCTTCTGAGGGAGTATACTTCCCCTACCTATAAATGTTGGACATGCGCCTTTTGTAAAGAATTGATTCACCTCCACCAATGAAACCCACAGCTATTGCTTGAATCTTCCCTCGTGATTTGGGACCCTTGGGAGGTGTAGGCTGGCAACGGTCTTGTCGAGCTTCTTGCCTCATTGGCAGTGACCGAGGACCTTCTTGTTTTGTCATGAGCCTCTAGAGCTTTCCTTCTCTCACCATTTGTTCTAGGAACATTCTTAGGTCGAAGCAGTTTTCGGTGTCATGATGGCAATACTTATCCTTTATGCAGTTGTTAGGATCTGCCCTTAGCTTGCTTGGTCACTAGAATCTAGGATCATCTCGTATATGCATCAAGACTTCTGCGATCGAAGCATTGAACTATGTAAAACCCGGAAGGTGCCACTATGTAGCTCCATGTTTGGGCTGGAATGAGTAGAAGTGTTCATCTATTTGCCGAGGACAGACGTCTTTTTCCACTCGTGGGGGTCCTTTCTCTTCTTATCTAGCATTTATGTTCGATCCGCTAGCTCGATGAAAGCCCTTATGGTTTCCTTTGCAGTGATGTACTCCTCCACCTTGCTCCTGAAGTCCTGGATCTTTGCCGAGGTCCGCCACGCTAGTTTGGCCTTGAAGGGGCTGCGTGGCCAAATTCCTTCGAGTAAGGCAAGTAGGACTACGTTTTTGTCTAGATTGTTGAATGTGAGCTTCTTCCAGTTAAAGCAGACCATGAAATCTTTAAAGGATTCTCACTATTTATGTTTCATAGTAAGCAAATATGCTACTTGCCTTCATTGTTGATGGCTACAAATGAAATGAGATAGGAAAATCTTACCGAATATGTAAAGGTCCCAATGGACTTGGGCGGTAGGTTTTCTAAACCACCTTCTAGTTGAGCCCTTCAGGGTGAGGGAGAAAGCTTTGCACATGATTTTGTTTGGATTTCCCTACAGCATCATGTGATCTCGATAGAGTTCTATGCGGTATCTGAGATCCCTAGTATTGTAATGCCCCAAAATATTTCAAATAATTTCCTGAATTATTTGACAAAAAATATTATAAAAAACACCCACTCATTCTTTTAATAATAATAATAATAATAATAATAATAATAATAATAATAATAATATTTTCAAAAAAGACAACAATCGAACGTTCAATGAATACCATCAAATGTTCGATGAATAGTATAGTCACATTCTCTGCAAGCCTGCGCATGCATAGAACAGGTGTCAATACGGTACATCAAATGTTCAATGTTTTTATAAAATGTTCAATCATATTTCAAAATGGATTTTTCGTGGGAGACTAGTAGCTCGCCCCATTCCCCTATAAAATATATTCTACCCTTATACCAAGCTCACCTTTGCTCGACCAAAGCCCCCAGAAAACACATTTTCAAAGGTTTAGAGGAGAATCTTTGGGGGAAGGTTTTCATTTGAAGAAGGTTGTCTTCTCCAAGGGCAACCTTCGAATCCATACTTCCACATATGTTATATTTCATTGTTTTACGTAAGTTATAGCCATGTTTTGTTTTCAAAAGTATATTATGAAGATTTAAAAGCCCTTGGTGTTAACTCTCAAAATGGTTTTGATAAAGATGCATGACTTCGTGTTTTATGTCCTAAGAACGTGTTTGTTATGTTACTAGACACTGCTTTAAGTGCAAGTATAATCGTGATTAGGATTAGTAAGAGTTTTAAACATTTATGCATTTTAGGCCTACGTCGAATGTTCCACTATTCTTGATCGAACGTTCGATAATCGTGTCAAACATTTGATGGTGACTAGGAATGCCCAAATTAGCATTTTTAAGACAAAAAGTACACATACTCCATGGTTATTAAGTGATAGTGTTCTTAGTGTGTTGTTGGGTTATTTTACATTGAACGAGAATACGAAATGTTTGAGGCAATGGATGAGTAGTCGAAATAAGTAAATAACTAAGTATAAAACTGCAAATTCAAGAGTGCAATATGTTAGATGATTGAGCACGTTCCTCTTTATGATCAAGTTTACCGCTTTTATGACATAACGTTATTTGCCTTTTAAATACCCTTACTTTTGGAATAAATGAACAATATATGTATAGTAAGGTTATGGTACATCAATACGTGCTGTAGAATAGTCATGGTCTTACTATTAATACAAGTCGATATGGTCAAATTTTTTTTTTATGATGAGGGTCTCAGATCCAATAGTTAAGAGTTTATGACTAGTGCATCATTCTTCAAGGGGGTCACTGTTATGGCTTTGCTAGTTAATGTGGGTTACTTGAAGTCAAACTCGATCGGACTCTTACTATAAGACGGTATGTTTATGTAATGTCCGGGGTATCGAAATTGTACCAAAAGTCTTTTTAGACACGCAAACCCTATTGAGAGTGGGTACTATCTCAGGTAAACCATATTGTTGACATATAACTATTTATAGTATAGTATATTTCATGCATTAAAGTATAAAGGTTTAATTATCGGAATTATGCTACTCTCTTTAAAAACCAAATGTCATTTTTACCAAGACATAATAACGGGGATTGAATCCGCCATTTATAAAAATATCATGCTTAAACCCTTTTTATAACATTGTACATCACCTATTTTTCCTTAAATTAATTGCTTACTAAGTCGGTTGACTTACTCAGTCATTTCCTTCCTTCCCCGTAAAATACTCCAATATTTTACAAACCCTCAGGGATTTGACTGCTTAGGAATTTCACCGGGATTATGGCATTGAGACAGCAGTTGATATACTCAGATTTGATTATCTAGATATAAAACTCTGCGCCCTTATTCATTGATGACAAAATTATATATTACTTATTTACTCGTATCAACTATTCCGCTATTTACTTTGATAAATGGTTAAGTATGGCATTTAGTCAATTACTAGTTTTTTTTTTTTTGGGTTAAAAGACAAGATCACATGTCCAAGAGTGATCCCGGCCCATATTTATTAGATAAAAACCTCACTTTTGACAGAGGAATACCATGGCAACATCCAAAATCCACTGGATTTATAAATAACCACCATCCCATGAATTAAAGACCACATCTTACCTTATTCTTAAGCAAGGTAAACCACATTTATCCACTCGTAATATTCCTTTGAGTTCTTTAGGAATATTATTCGAAATATATTCCTGCGTAATCCCAGCACTACCACATTTACTAGGCCAATCCGCAGCTTGGTTACCATCTCTAAAAACATGTTTAAACCGAGTATTTAAGCCATTGATGAGTAGGAGTATTTCCTCCCAAAAATCCTCCAAGTACCAAACCCGACAACTATCTTTCTCTAACCAATTCACAATAAGAGATGAGTTTAATTCAACAACAATATTAACTAAACCCATAGCCTTGCATTTTCGCAATCCAAATAGAACCCCCAACAATTCAGCTTTATTATTAGAATCAATTCCTATATATTCCGAAAATGCAACAATCAGATATCCCTTATGGTCTCTAATCAGCCCCCCAACACCCGACTCCCCCGGATTCTCCAAACTACTATCATCCGTATTTAATTTGAACCAACCAAAATCCGGCTTCTCCCAAGATACTGCAATGAACTTGGTTTTCAAAAGAGATACAGCCGGCAAGTTTAAGTCTTTAAGAATCGCTTGATCACGATGATGCAAATTTCCTGATTCCCTAAGCCTCAAACCAACCCAATGGATCCAGTATTTAACCTTCCTCCACAAAACATTAAAACAATCCTTTTGTCCTTCCATGCGTGCCGAACACGTCCACATCTATAGATTCCAAATTAGAATACCATGAACCAACCCAATCAAATTACCAACCTTTTAGGATTTCTTGGTTCTTCGAAACCAAGCTTCAATAGTTGCCAACCAAGACCGATTAGCCACATATGGAACACCCAGGAAACTAGAGCATATTTGCTATAGCTTAGCCGCAACCTTGCCACCGTATAGCACATGATCCAGGTCCTCAAAGCCACTCTGAGGACAACACTCGCATTTTGAGACTAAAGAAATACCAATACGCCTAATCCGTTCGTCCACACTCACGTTATTTGTCATCGCCTTCCACAAAACAACTGAAAATTTCTTTGGCAGAGCAGAGTGCCAAATCCAGTCCGTCCATGGGTGCTTTGGAACCGAAATACGAAGCCAATCCCAAACACTTTTTGCTAAAAATCTCCCATCCCTACTACCAAGCCACATTAAACTATCCATCCATGTTTTTGTGTCATAAACCCGAGAAAAAATATCGTCAACAACCTCTTGACCCACTAGTTGTACAACCAAGTCCACATCCCAACTATGCTCAACCATGCAATCTTTTATTTTTAAGAAAGACAAATATGAAATTTGAACAGTTTGACATGTAGGACCTGAATCCATCCACTTATCCTACCAAAAGGATAGGTTCCCTTCTTTCACACACCAGACGGATTTGTCAACAACTAGAGGAACTGATTTAATAAGCATCTTCCAAAATCTAGAGCTTTTAGACAAATCCACAAGAGAAATATGTTGATTCTTCATATACTTGGCTTTAAAGAAACGAGACCATAAGGTATCCTCCGAAAGGAACTTCCAGGCAAATTTGGATTGAAGGGAGCTATGGACATCCATAATATTTCTAATCCCCATGCCTCCTTCATCCACGAGCCTGCAAACTGATTCCCAGCTCACCCTTTTCCTCTTTGGCCTTCCTTCCGACGAACCCCAGAAAAAAGTACTAAATAATCTATTAATCTTCCCAAAAATCTGCTTGGCACTGGTAAGACCGATAGTAAATGCACCGGCAAACTTGAAAGCACATGCTTTATTAGAAGTAATCTGGCACCAGCAGAAGGATATCTCATCTTCCAACCCTCAATCTTTTTAGAAATTTTAAACAAGTCATCAAAATACCATGATTTCACCCTACCTAAGAAGATAGGAACCCCCAAATATCTCATTGGGAATTGCCCCATCAAAAATCCAGTCACTTTAATCAGCTCCTGACGCTTAGAATCAGGCATACGGCTTGAGAAGAAAATAGATGACTTAGAGGCATTAACCACTTGACCAGACCACTGGGCATAGAGATTAAGAACTTCTAAAATGTTCTTCACATCTTTCTTCCTGCCATTCGAAAAAATAATCATATCATCCGCATAAAGCAAATGAGAAATTAACGGGCCCTTTCTAGGTTGTGAATAATAGCCAAAAGTCCCATCCTAAAATTTCTTCCGCAAAAGTCTCGAAAACACCTCCTCCACCAAAATAAATAAAGAAGGGGATAAAGGATCCCCCTAACGAAGACCCCTTCCACCCTTAAAAAAACCTTAAAAGTGTCATTCATAACCACAGAGAACCAAGAAGAAGAAACACAGTTGGAAATTAGCTTACAAACCTCCAATGAAAAACCGAACGCATTCAGCACTTTCAACAAAAAATCCCAGTCAATCGTATCATAAGCCTTGGCCATATCAATTTTCATCATAATATTACCCCCTCGAATTGGTTTATTTATGTCTTGAACCAATTCCTGTGTAAGACTTATGTTCTCAAAAAATACTTCTGCCTGACAGAAAATGCTCCTTGCTCTTCAGAAACCAATCGACACAAAACAGTAGATAATCTAGTCACAATCAGCTTTGAACATATTTTATAAACAATCGAGCATAGGCTAATTGGCCTGGATTTATCAAAGGAACATGGATCTGGCACTTTCAGAATCAAAACAAGGAAAGGAAGCGGTGTAATACCTCGGAAGCACAGTACCTGCAAAAAAAATCTATGACTACCTCGACCAAGTCTGTCTTAACAAAATCCCAACAATGCTGGAAAAAACCAGAAGTAAAACCATCTGGACCAGGGCTGCTATTAATCGGAATATCAAACAAGGCATCTTTAATTTCCTACTCTGTGGGCTCCTACATAAATTCAAATTTTTAGATTCCTTCACCTCTTCTTGAATAATAGCTAATAAACCAATCACCGACGCCGACGCCCTGTGACTCAAAAAATCAGCAAAGTGAACAACCGCTTCATTATGAATCTCTTCCGGCGTAGACAACATTCTTCCATCCAGCAGTTTTGTAGAATTAATAATGCTCTTCTGCCTAGTCTGCAAAGCTGCAAAGAAAGAAGCATTAACCTCCCCATGCCCTATCCATGTATTTTTAATTTTTTGTGCAAGTCGTGTTTCCTCTTTTTTCAGCCAAGAATTTCATTCCGCTTAAGCCTCAAACATTTCTGATTCCACTTCTTGGGAGTAAGACTCTTGCAATTGTGTTTCCTTTTGCTCAACTTCTCCTCCAATCGTTTTAAGTGCAACGTAGTCCAACCGAAAACCTCACGATTCCATCTTTTAAGAGCACTTTTAACTTTTTTTATCTTATTAGCAAGCTTCCACAAACTAGCTCCTCCCACCTCCTCATTCCATAAATTATAAACAAACTCCCAAAAACCTTCATGCAACGTCTACATCTGCTAGAATCTAAAAATGCTTGGACCATACTTCTTATTTGAAATCTCCAACCGAAGAGACATAGGCGCATGATCTGACGATTTTGAGATAAATATTTCATTGATACTGTCGACCAACTATCTAAAAGCCTTGTACTACACAAAGCTCTATCCAACCGAGCCCAACTACGAGCCAAACCTCCACGCCCATTACACCAAGGCAATTTATTTCCAGAAAAAGGCATTTCGATCAACCCATCATTTTAGATAAAAGAGGAAAAATCTTCCATTGCCCTTGGCAGTCGCGGACACCCTCCTCTTCTCTCCCATCATGACGAATAATATTAAAATCGCCAATAATCATCCAAGGCAGCTGTAAAACTCCAAATGAAAGAAGATCATCCCAGAGCTGCCTTCTCTCCATGTATGTACATTTAGCATAGACAACAGAAATGAGCAATAAAGAGTTAATTATAAAAGTAACATGCTGATTCAACTCCTGAAGAATATTAATTTGAACCTCATCATTCCAAAAGACCCACAACTTATCACCAGAATCACCATTCAAATATGAAGCATCAAATTTCAACATACCCTGCCAACGTTCAAGCTAACAATCCTAACGAAAAGGCTCCGCAACAATTAAAACTTTCGGTTTTAAAACTTTCAACATAGCATTTAACCGTGCCTTCAAGGAACCGAGACCTTGACAATTCCAAAACAGAAGGTTGTCTAACATTTATCAAGCCGTTGAGGCCTGCTAGGAGCCTTTGTGTAACTGTGTAGCTTCATACTAGAGTGCAGCTTCGGTTTCAAAATTTTCGTATCCAAGACACCATCTTTTTCTTTCACAAAATGCAGTAACACACCAACTCCCTCTGAATCATAAACAAACCCTAATCTCCCCATCTCATGTCTGGCTAAGTTCTCGTCTCTCCTCCAACCAAGACTCTCCTTTGCCAACTCCACCACATTAGCATCTAGAGTTTCCAATACTACACCATCCGAAATTCCATTTGCAGATATAGGACCGCAATCCTTTTCAATATTCAGCAGACCAGCCCCTCCAGAATTGCCAGAATCACCACCAATCTCAACCGATTTCGTTGTACAGTCCATGTTAGCATTAGCATCCAAAGCGGCTCCCACAATGAGCAATCCAGCACCCATCAAATCAGTTGATCCTTTAACATTTATTTGCATCGAATCTAGTTGATCCTTTGACAACACTTCATCGCCTTTACCCAACACTTCATCCCCGCAATACATTCCCATTTTATCACTCTCCATTAAAGAACCTTCCTTAGTCACCCCATAATTTTTAACCTCAAGAGTAGTGTCCTTGACCGCCAAAACATCACCCACAGGTTCAATCGAAACAGAGGACGTATTTCGCTTATCCCCAATCGTAGTCACCACCTCTTCTTTGTTGTTGTCCATCATCTTCGATATGTCCCCTGTGCCTGAGACCAACATCTGCTCTGATTCTTTGAGCTTCTGCGGCTTCCATACAAGATCTGAGTTCTTCTTTTTCCCTATGTCCTTCACCAACAGCTTACAAGTGCCAATATTATGCCCTTGTGTGCTACATTCGGAGCAAAATGCATGAAGGGTTTCATAAAAAATTTCCTGAAAAACACTGGAAGGCTGGCGAGGCATCCCAATCCACACATGCTGCACTGGTGGATGAGATACATCCATCAAAACACAGACCCTAGCCCCGTCAATGCGTGTCGCACATTTCGTTGCATTGTCTCTCCGAAGGAGAGTTCCCACCGAAGCTGTAATATTGCACAGGTATGACTCTTGATAGAAGTTCGAAGCAAGCCCCAGCAAATTAATCCAAACAGGAGCCATCACAGGTTCCACGTCTTCTGAAAAATCCACCATCCGCTGAAAATTTCTATAATTGACCCCATCAATCTCGCTGCTCTCACGGGACATAGCCTTGATAAAGTCTGCCTCCAACGAAAATCTAACAAACACGTTCCTGGGCTTCCGCATTGTGGAGACTACCGGCTGAGAGACAAGGCCTCATCTCCCATTAATAAAAAGTCGGATCCGATCTAATGAGGGCCGTTGCTTCAGAAATTTCATCACCATAGTAAACCGAAAAGGGACCGCAGATCTCTCGATTTCTTCCCTGGAGAACTGCACGAAGACCTCCCCATCCACAACCTTGGAAGATCTAAACGGAACCACAACCTCAGGGATGGGCTAAGGCGTTACCGACGCCAACTCTGCAAAAGACCGACTCCTCTCCGCCACCATCGGAGGGCCCTTAGAGCCCCTGGCAGTAGCCATCTTACCCTTGAAAACCCTAACGTAAAAACGGAGCACAAAATCGCCTAAATCTCTCAAAATCGCCCCACGCGCCCCACGTGCTCTCTCACTAATTAATTGATTTGGATACCCCATGGGCAATTACTAGGGATTAATCATGTTCTAACGAAGTAATCCTGTGTATACAGTGATCCTTAAACCCATGTTTTACAAGTTCTCTTCACATAAAGAATAGAGGTATTTCTGAGTCTTAATTTGGATAATTAAGGTTGGGAGGCAAACCATGAATTTAATTACAAGTTAATTAATTTTTTGAGGAGTTTCAAGTATCGTCATAAGGATCGATTTGGGGGATTCGGGATCTTGCGAATAGGGCCAACTCGACAACTTTTTGAGTGAAAGGAGGATATGTTCTCTAAGGAGGCTATCTACCACTTGGTTGTGTCCTCCATTGACCCTTCAGATTACTTCTTCGAATCTAGCTTGTAATTCATCTATACAGACATTCACCATTCCACTAGTCTTTTGTTAGTAGGTTTGCTATGGGAATGCTCGGAGGCATCCCTGGTGATGCTCTCCCGATCTCCAATGTGCCCTAGGTCTTGGTTGTGCTGTTTGTTGTGGGCTTCATGATTCAGGTTGTGATGCATCATTTTGTAATTTTGTTGGAGTAGGAGGTTCATGGTTTCTAAAATGTGATTAAGCTGAGTTTCGATGGCATGAAGGCGAACCTCTTGAGGGTTTTCCTAGCGCTTGGTGGCTAGGTTATGTGAGACGTCAGGTTGAGGATTCCTGAGGTGTTAGGTCACTGGTTTGATTTAAATATCAGGTTGAGGGTTTTGGGGGTGTTGGGTCACCGAGTTGATTTGGGTTTATGGGGTATTGGGCGTTCAAGTTGACTTGAGTATTGCATTGGGGATTCTCATATGGGTTTATCTGAGCTACTGGTGGATTCTATAAGGGATTGATTTGTGAATTGACTGGAATGTGTTGGCTAGAAATTTGGGGGTGGGACTACCAGGTTCGTCAGCAGGTCTTGCTGGTTGTTGGGCATCCCAAATTGAGCATCCTTAGTGTTCCTAGATAATGTTGCCACCATGTGTAGATGACTATGCACATTCGACCCACGACACAAGAGTCCTGCAAGATAGCAAAGCATTAGAGTGGCGTGCCTTTGGGGGTGACGACACCACCTTTGATACTAAAGTCGATAACAGAATGAGGGGAAATGAGCTTAAGAAAGAGATATTAAAGCATATGTGAGCATATGTTGTGCCTAGCCTCCTACTGACCTTATATAAGCTAGGTACCATTTTGATCGTGTGCCTAAGCTAGGCAATTGTCATCAATTAGCCCTTGATTTCGGCCTTCGATCTTGCTGGGGATTTACCTTGGTGACCAGCTTTCCTTTTGGTAGTTTTTGCCATTTTTTGAGATTCAGTGGATACTACCTTTTTGGGAGGGGTGGATGGATCTTTTTTCCTTTAGTGGATTGTCTTTCCTAAGCAGGTGCACACGTTGTTTTCCATAGGGAATGGTTGCTTGATATGGAATTTTTCCTTCCTAGACTTGCTCTTCATGCACGGTTGGGTCTTGGTGGGCTCACTGGCCCCTTGAGACCATGCCTGGGCCGGGTTGGTATTGGGCAAATGGAGCTGCTATCATGAGGGCCCTAAGAAACCGGGCCTCCATTCCAACTAGCATTGTCAATACCCTCAAAATATGGAATTTGGATCCTCTCAATTTCAGTTGAAATGGAAGAGAGCCAGTTAGGCAAAACACAGGGATAAAATTACAATTCTAACCTTGTGTTTTGCCTAGCTGGGTCCCCTCTATTTCAATTGAAATGGAGTGAATCCCCATCCCAAAATATGATGCTTTGGGTTATTTTCTCAAGATGGAATAGACTTAAATCACTCGTGTATGAAAATTCTTTAATACACAAATTAAAGAATTTCTTTCGCAGTGAAACTTGGCTTCTTACCACTTCCAAGATATATATATATATTTTCGGTAAGTGGCCGTGCAAGTTAGATTTACTGTTTTAGATCGATGTTTTCGGGGAAGAACAAATTCTCTTGGCAAAAAGTACGGAAGAACTCATTCTCGACATCGAAAATATATTGAATTCCTCAAGTATCAGAATCAAGTTCTACCAAGAATAACTCGATAGTTGAAAACTTTGATTTTAATGTGAGGCAGGAAACAAGTTAAAGGTAGTGGCCTAGTGGATGACCAAATACATTGTAATAATGAGACTGGGAAAGAGGGTGTTGGCTTTGCAAGTATTACCTAAACATAAAATTAATATATTTCTCTAAACTTTTCACTAAAATTGACACCCATTGTTGGAGATGCCGCATGATCTTAGTGAACCTCTGCAAACAAGTCAAAGTACACCTAACAAATATTTGTCACCACTAACATGCATCATGTGACTTCTTTCAGTCACATAATAATACTATTTTGTAAACTGATATGTAGAGGGACGGAGCCAGAAGAATAAATGGGTAGGGACTAAATTAGAAAAAAAAAATGGGTAGGGACCAAAAAATTTGAATAGGTATAACTAAATGGGCTGAAAAGAAAATTACACTTGTAAAAAAAATTTTCATAGGAGTTGGGGGGGGCTTGGCCCCTACGGGCCACCCTAGCTCCGTCCCTGGATATGTCATTGTTATATAATTAAGATGATATGATAGTGAAAATTAATTTTTTTTACATGTGTTGATCTAATGACTAATTTTTATTATCATATTTTTAAATTATATAACAATCTACTAAATAACATTACTTTTAAATCACTACAGTAATGAATCATTGGAACATCTCATTTGGCCTGGTTAAATCAACATGATCTATCTATACCTCTCACTGTCTCACTGTCAAATTCTTCTTTTTCTTTTGTTTGGTTTCGGCAAGTGACCTTTTAATCAATTTGAATTGGAGATACTTTAATAAAATAAAATAAAATAAGCTTTAATTTGGCTACTTTTTGATTGAAGATGAAGACACATGTGCTGAAACTGTGATATACTTACTGGTCATCTAGAAGAACTGCACTTCCTGTGGCTTATTAATCTAATTTGAAAGGAATCAGCTTCTTTTCAAGCAACTCTTATTGACCTCACGCCATTCGTTCTCATTTCTTTTTTGGACTTTATTTTTATTTAAAGTTTATGGGTAAACTTTTTAAAGGAATTAAGTGGTAACTTTTAGCCTCTGCATCCAATGGAGAGAGAGGGAGAGAGAGAGAGGAGATAATATTATTTGTGACAAATAATATTTAAGATTATGTCAATTATTGTATGACAAATAATATTTCAACTCTCTCAAGTGGGGCGGAATTTCAGATGAGATTTTTTTTGGTTGAAATAACGCAACCTTGTTTATTCGTGGAATATAAAAACTTTGGTACCATAACTCTCTCTTCTAAGCCAAATTATATTCCCTCGGTGTTTGAAAATTCAACTTTTTAAAAGGATATTATTTGATGCATTATCTTTTAAATAAAAAGATAAAAAAAAAAGTTTTTAAAACCATATATTGTTCTTAATTTAAACTCAAATCAAACAACCAAATATGTATTTGCTTTTCAAATAAAACAAAGGACCAGTTAGAAAAGTTATTAAAAAAATTTGTATTAATTTTTTTTAAAGGGTACAATATTCTAGAATATATCTAAATAGAAAAAAATAAAAGATAATAAGAGACAAAGAGAGTATATATATCATCCATCCACAAAAAAAGATAAATCAACCATAAAAATTATTCTTTTTCTTTGTTCTCTTTTACAAAATAGCCTTAGGCTCTCCTTTAAGATTCTAAGAACCTAAAATTAAAAGTCATACACGTAAAATCTTTAGAAAAGAAGACTAGGGTTTATTTCTTTTGTTTTATATCTTGGGAAATAGCAATTCTCCCTTCAAAAATCTGCAATAAACCACTTTTTATGATTGATGAGAATTCTGAGCTGTCAATTTGAAAATTCCTTCATGAAGATTGATGTTCTGATGACTACGAATTAAGATTTATCTGATCTTAATTCATTGATCTTCAATTTTTTTTCTTGAAAAATCAGAAAAATATCATCCCGAAGCAAGTTTTTTGCTTTTTCAAGTATATAAAAAGATTCATTTTATTTTTTTGAAGTTCAGGATCTAAATTTCCTAAGACATACATGCTTGACTTTCTTCAATATTTATAGGAATATTAAAACTCATTCTTGTAAATTTTTTCCAACCATCAATTTTTTTTTTTTATGAGAAAAATCTTTTATCATATTGGGGATGGGCTCCATGTTTATTGCTCTAATTATCAAAACTAATTTATTGAATATGCCACAACAGCTAAATATACGCGCACATTAATGGTTCTCATCCTGGGCTTGAACCTACGACACATAACTCTATAAGAGAGGCCTAATACACTCAAATCGAAGCAAAGCTTGCACCATATTGATTTTAGAGTGATGATTAGCAACATCCTGGGATGTTGCTACAGTGCAACATCCCAGGAACATGAAGAGCGTGTTTTCACTGTTCATGTGGGCGCCACATGAACAGTGAAAACACTGTTCCATGTGTCCTGGGAGTGTTGCAGGCTGTATGCAACATCCCAGGATGTTTTATATATTTACCCTTGATTTTATTACATCTTGACAAAAAAATTAAGTACTTTTATATTTCTTAAAGTTTCTTAGCATGATTATTGGTGTGAATAGACATCATTTCTAATTATTTTATTTGATCATTTATTATAATAAAAAATTGAGTAATGTTGTTTTTTATATTTATTTATTATATTCATGGGACATAGGAGGAAAAAAACTTAGGAGAACCTTAAGAGGAAATTCATCCCAAAAAAAAACCCTTAAGAGGAAATGGCTATCACCATATTAATTACTTGAAAACCTATATTTAATAATTCCATTTACCAAGGTCGAAGACAATGAATGGGATATGGGGACCATTGCGTACGAGACCGATGTCGCGTGATACACGTTATGATTGGCAGCGCGTGCATTATTGTCCTTTCAAATGCTCATTCTTTATTGGGTGTCTGACGAAGAGCAGCGATTCCCATCGCTATCTTTAATACCCTATGCTGTTTCCCACTCGCAGGCGGCGCCGTTCTTAACAGTCAGGAGTAATGGAGTGAGAGACTACCACTCTCTCTTACTCTCTCACGTACACAAATACCCTGTACTCGCTTCTCTATTCGCCAATCCATTGATTTCCTATGTTTTTTTCAGCGAGTATTAGCCAATCACGTGGCGAAATCGGAAAACACGCATTTAAGCAGAAACAGCAAGTGTTAATTAAAATCAGTTCTAATTATTGTTTTTTGTTTTAAAAAACAAAAACAGCTTTAATTGTTGGATACGTTGCTTTATTTGCAATCTAGTCTGTCAATTTTGTCTGTAAATTCCTCCAAGATGACAAAACCTTTCGCTTTCACTGTCCCCCATGGCTCGGACCCAATTTACCAATCTGCTTCCTTCCACATTTATCAGATTGTTGTTGTTTTAAATCTTTGTTTGACGTCCCAGAAAAATTAAAAAAAACCAGTTTTTGTTCGGTGGTCCAATTGGAAGTCTGGCCCTATGTTCTAGAAGAATCATTATTATTATTTTTTATTATTTT
>FXXK01001401.1:1858-20844 GCA_900184695.1 Betula pendula
AGCCTCGCCTCCCAAGTTCGAGAGCTCGGGCTCATTATGGACCTCGAGGGCGTCTGACTTCCCAACCGAACCTACTTCGGCAGCAACAGGTTCAGTCCCCCCAATCGAACCTATTTCGGCAGCAGCGGACTCAGTCTCCTCAACCGAACCTGCTTCGACAGCAACAGGTTCAGTCCCCCCAACCGAACCTACTTCGGCAGCGGCAGTTTCAATCTCCTCAACTGAATCTACGTCGGCAGCATCAGGCCCGACCTCCCCAACCGACCCAACTGGGATCGCTTGAGGACCTGGAACCTCGAAAAAGGCAATATCTGCGACCATCGAGTCGTCCCCCACAATGGGTCCGGTCTCCTGCTGATCAACCGCAGCAGCAGTAGCTTCATTTTCTGGCACAGGTCCAATCCTCACCTCTTCGGTGGCCGGCTCCTTCTCCGGCACTGAGGAAAGAAGAGACGGCGGAGCTGTACCCGCCTCGCCGATTCCAACTTGGGGAACTGCCCCAGGAAGAGGCTCCAGGTCCTCACCTTCGAGGAGAATCTGGACGCCTTTGGCCCTCTTCGTCGGACGGTAGGTCCTGATGAAATCCGCATACTCGTGATCCCTCGCTTCCTCCTCAATGGGAAACGAAGAAGAGTCCGCGCAGCGCGGCGACCCGGTAACCTTTCTCTTGAGGACTGGAGATCTCCTCGCTAGAGGAACCTCATCCTCATCTTCATCTGAGCTGTCGCCCAGAATGACTGGGCCTTCAACTATCTGTGGAGCGGGATGCTCTGCTGAGTCACCTTCTTTGGGCGAAGAGAGCGAAGCCGACCCCGTGCCGGACGAGGCAGAGGGTTCGATTTCCTTAACCGGGGCGGGGCTCGGCCCTTTGGATCTTGTCTGCCTAGTTGAAACCTCTACTTTCCCTTCCTTCTTCTTCTTCGACAGAAAAAGGGTTGCGGAATTTTGGACATACCGGCACATCTCTGCACAGAGAAGCCCAAGTACTTCTGCAGATTTACGGGTCGAAGCAAGAACCCCAAGTTCGACTCCTCGCTCCCGTCCTCCACGTGCGTTACAGACCAAGCGGTCATACGGTCAAGCCTATCTTTTTGAGTGGCCGTCAATCTCGGCTTGGGGAACACCGTCTTAGACGGATGTTCTCTCCATTTGAGTGGAACCGCGAGCCTCTGGTGGATGGCCCCACAAAATAGAGGGAAGCTCCATCCCCAAACCGGAAACGTAAAAGAACGACTTCTTGAAAGGGGGTTGCTCAACCATGTAGACGGGGGCGGAAAAGAATTTTCTACCCGACCCTGAAATGTCCAGGTGTGGCCATACTTGAAGGGGGGTTAAAGATTCAGAAACTCCGGCGGCAGACAGCTCTACGCGTCCCCCCAGAACCATTCGCCATGCACGAAAAAAGCACGCCACACGTGTCGCACCGCACCGGCCTTCAGCTCCGTGGGGCCATCTCTAAAATGTGCAATATTCCCCAACTACCTGGGGAAAAGGTAGTCGAAGCCCAGCCTCGAGGGACTTCTCGAAGATGCAACACTCGTGCCCCTTAATGTTCCCAAAAATGTCTTCCTTAAGGCCGGGGATCCGAATCTCCACCCCATCAGGAATCTCGTAGGTTTCCCTCAGCTTTCGGCATCTTCCGATCTCAAGGTGGACCGCCAAGTGACGGGGCTCCCGACTCATCCAACCTCGAGGATTTCGGAGGCTTTGACGATCCAGAAGGTTTCGAAGATTTCGAAGATTTCCTCGGCATCGTGTCTGAAACAGGAATGTTGGATGGAAAGCGAAAGGTGAAAGGTCAGTCGCCGTAAAGGAGAGTTACAGTGACGGCTAGGGATTTTCCACGAAGAAGACAAAGTAAGGTTCCCCTCTAAACGTACTCATATGCGCTGAGGCGAGCCGCTCCAAGAAAAGCTGTGGACAAGGAGTGAACACGTGTAACCAGCCAAAAGATGACACGCAACCCCACGTCTCCACAAACGACGGTTCATTTTTCGAATTGTGATAAAATTCTCCCGCCATTCCAAGCACATGACGCGAGAAATTTTAGGGGGTACTTGTGGGATTGGACCCCAAGCTACAGTTAGGCCCACACTGATTCTCTTACAGCGTGGCCATGCAGGTCAAGCCCAAGTCCACCCCTCCACCGACCTTGGTCATAAGGTTGCGTGATGCGTTAGGAGCCCTGCCGAACCCCTGGGTCCGGTTCCGTATATAGAATTCGCCGCGCCCCGAAGTTCTGCTCTGTCTACAGGAGCCTCGCCGACCCTTAAGGTTCGGCTCCGCATATAAGAAAGTTAACGACCTTTCATGGAGAAGGGACAAGCCCCATTATGGTAAGCATTTATGATCGCCGACCTCGATCATTGTGCCCACAAGTTCTCGATGCTTACGAAACCCATTAAGATATGATTGATGTGACAATCAATCGGGAATTCGCACACCGTGGACCATTGCGCCTATGGCACGTGGAACAACCTTTAATGACCCGTATGGGCATAGACGACTAGGAGGGAACCCAGGGGCCCACCGAAGAGCTTCATTAAATGAGCCTCAGGAGGACAGCCACTATATAAGGAGGAGGGATAGGTTCGGCAAAAGGTACGTATGCTTTAACGAAAGAATCATTCTAAATCTTTTCTCTCAAAGATAAGAAACTGACTTAGGCATCGGAGCTATCCCCCGCCGGCAACCTCCGGCAAGCTCTTGTGTCTAACGTTTTCTCTATTCTCAGGTCACTGTGCAGTCGGAGTTGGAAACTGTCTCAACAATATGTAATCAAGTGTCTCTAATGCACATCATTATCTATGACAATTATTAATAGAATAACAATGGCTCATATGGTCCTGTTCAGTACATAGCCCTGTATAACTTTACCTTACCATAACACCAACTATGTCCACCTGAAGCTACACTGCTTCACTGGATCAAGACAGATCATCAAGGTTGACATGTTATATTCTAGGTGAAATTTTTTGTTCCACTTATAACTACAAACAAACATTTAACAAGTTACAAGGAAAACTTTTGACTATGGTCTTGTGTGTGATAAAGATCTGTTACTCACACCACAATCAAATACAATGCAACTTAGGGAATGTTTACATGCATACTATACATTATGCAATCCAAGACAACTATAAAACATGCATATTGTTCATTTATCAGATCAAGAAATTCAACAAAACTTATTACAATGCTCAATACATTATGATCAATTAGAATTTTGGACACCAATTCCAATAAATATACCCTACCCTTATAAAAAACTCATTCTTGCTTGACCAAAACTTCTAGAAAACATTTGTCAAAGGTTTATGGAGGATCTTTAAGGGAAGGTTTTCATTTGAAGAAGATTATCTTCTCCAAAGGTAACCTTTGAATCTATACTCCTACTTATGTTGTATTCCATTAGTTTACGTAAGTTATGACTATGTTTATGTTTTCAAACTATGTCATGAAGATTTAAAGGCTTTTGTGTTAACTTTCTAAAGAATTTTGATAAAATGGATGACATTTGGTTGACTAGATAAAATATATGTTTTCTATGTTCCTTGATACTATTTTAAGTCTAAGTATAGTTGAGGTTAGGTTTGGTAGAAATTTATAAGCATTCATGCATTTTGGACCTACATCGAACGTTCCACTGTTCTTGATATCTTCAAGACAGAACGTTTAATAATCGTGTCAAATGTTTGGTGGTGACCAGAAATGTCATATTAGGATTTTTAAAACAAAGAATACACATACCCCACAATTAGCTAGTAATTACGTTCTTAGCATGTTGTTGGGTTATTTTACAGTTAATGGGAGGTACATATGTCTGAGACTTCAGATGAGCAGTCGAGGTAAGTAAGAAACTGAGTAATGAAACCATAATTTAAGAGTGCGATATGTCAAATGACTGAGCATGTTTCTCTTTATGATTAAGTTTACCACTTTTATGACATGACGTTATTTCCTTATATATATTCTCCTATTTTTGGAATAAATAAACAATATCTATATAGTAAGGTTATGGTACACCGGTACGTGCGGTAGAACGGTCATGATCTTATTATTAATTGTTGTACAAATATCCACCTAAATAAATAGACGAATAAATACATGTTTTACTCACAAGTGCGCAAGATCAAAATGATAGTATAGACGGCAAATACGAGATCATTTCCACGAGGATTATTAATAAATTATGCTTAAAGAGAATTTCCTAAAAAAATGTTGTGAATGAAACGAGATAAAATATTGAATTAAAATAATAAGAATAAAGGGCTAGAGCTTCGATATCCACCGCTAATCATACTCAAATAAGGTAAATAATATGTACAATACTACAACCATATCGCGATACTCAATGTTTGCCAACCTAAGGGCATAGAATCTATTCTTTAGGCTATTGATCTCCCTAAGCAACGAGTTAAGTATGACATCTACTCTAACTCTTTTCTTTCTCAAAGGATTTACCATGACATCTACTAAGTTGTTCTTCAAGAAATTATAAAACTATGGAGATCGACAAACACATGGAGTCTAGAGCATGGCATCTACTCCGGTTTTTCATGTTGATTAATCCAAGAGCCTGTGATAGGGTTCTTTTGTTATTCTATTAGGCCCAGGACTCGGCCATTCAAATGAACCTAAATAACATATCCATACCACAAGCATATGATGATCAAACACACACATGTGAGAAATTCAAGAAAACCGAAAATAATCAAGTTAAGTATCAAAATATAAATTATAGCAAGACAAATTGAAACCTTAAAGAGACATGATTAGGGCTTCAATCGAGCCCTAACTAAAGTATTAATTACACATAATTCGGATAAAATTCATCCTCATAAGAAAATACTAAAGAAAAACTGAAAATAAAGAGAAACTAATAAAAACCCTTATTTGAAGCATTTGATTCTTCTTCTCAAGCTTGTGTTCTTGTTTTGGAGGACTTAGGAGAGTATTTATAGAGTTTAGGAACAACCCTTATCAATTTCGTGTACCCTAGGAAGTCTAAGATCGAGTTGGGGTCGGATTACCATCTTTCCATATCAGTTCTGCTGACTTCAGAGTTTTTCAGTGCACGATGGCGATCGAGCACCAAAAAATGGGGATCGATCGCAGTTGGCACTCGATCACCATTTTGGGCGCTCGAGTGCACCTTAGATGCAAAAACTTTGGCTTAATGATTTGTTCCTCTCCGAGTCCTCTTACCAACGCACTTGACCTTGCCTTAATCCAAGTTTTGAGCTAAAAGTTATGGTCAAATAGTGTACAAAGGTCAAATGCTCGATCAGCAGCTTTGTACAATTCATGTATTTTAAGCCCGAGTTGATGGAATTGACGTCTTTTCTTCCAAAACCTACAAAATAAGGAAAAATACAAAAACAACACAAAATATCATATTATAATGAAACTAAGAGATTAACATATGTGAATTAAGGGGCTTGAATGTGGAACATTCAGCATTTATCATTAATACAAGTTGATTTTATGGTCAATCTTTTCTTTTATGATGAGGGTCTTGAATCCAATGGTTAAGTTTAGTGACCAGCGCACAATTCTTTAATTGGGGTCACTGTTACAGCTTTGTTAGTCAGTATGGGTCACCCAAGGTCGGATTGCTAGTATAAGACGGTATATTTATGCAATGTCAAGGGCACGGGAGTTGTACCAAAAATCTTTTTGGACACGCAAACCAATTGAGATGGGGTAATGTCTCGGGTGACCATATTATTAACATATGACTATTTATATTGTACTCATGTATCATATTTCTTGCATTTAAATATAGGTGTTTAGTCGCNCAAGGTTATGCTCATTCTTTTAAAATTAAACACAATTATTGGCAAAGGGCATAATATCGGGGATCGGACCCACCATTTGTAAAAATATCATAAATAATTCATAACTACCTTTTTGCATTAATTTTATACATCAAATCTTTTAAAATAATCTGCTTACTAAGTCAATCGACTTATTCAGTTACTTCCTTCCCATAAAATACTTCGGTATTTTACGAACCTTCAGGAATTTGTACGTTTGGGACTTTCACCAAGGTTATTGTATCAAGACTGCAGTTGTAAAGTTTAAGTTTGATCTTTTAGATATAAAGCTTTATGCCCTTATTCATTGTTGATAGAATTGTCTATTACTTATGTACTCATATCAATTATTCTGCTGTTCACTCTGATAAATGTTTAAATAGGGAATCTAGTCAGTTACTAGTTAATTGATTTGGATGCCCTATGGACATTATATTCTGGGTTAATCTCATTTCAATGGTTTAATCCTGTGTATAAGATGATCCTCAAGACGGTGTTTTTACAAATATTCTCTTCACTAAGAAAATAGAGATATCTCTAAGTTTTAATTTGGTCAATTAAGGCTGGGAAGCGAACCATGAATTTAATTACAAATTAATTAAATTCTTGGGGCATTACAAATCTCCCCGCTGAGTTATGTTATCCTAAGATTAGAGACCAAAGGTAAAACGTGTTGGGGAACATGAATAAAAACATCATACGCAGCGAAAAATAATAAAGTATATAATCGAAACATACTTCAAGAGAAAACATAGCTTTTAATATTTCTAAAAATAAAAGAAAAACAAGTTTGTAGTTACTTACAAATCATGTGGGCCTCATTTAGGCATTTAGAAATATTTGCATGTGTGTTTGAATTCCTCTTCAGGTTTGATGTTGATGATCTTTGAAGATTGATGAAGAACACCAAGAGCCTTGAATCTCCAAGAACTTTGAATTCACCAAGAACTTGAAGGAGCTTCGAACAACATGAAGAAAAAAGTTCTTCAAACTTCAAATCTTTTTCTTGATGGCTAAATATGACTCTAAGTGTGGACTCACAACTAGAAGCATGAGAGTGAAAAACTCTCTAGAATATTTTCTAACACCTTCTTACAATTTTTTTTCACAACTAGTATTGTTGTCTTGCAACTTGTATTCAACTTGTGTCTATTGCTTCTTATGAACCTCTATTTATAGATTTTGGTTTACTTGAAGAGGAGGTGGAGAAAATTCTAGAATTCAATTACGATGTGTACTTGGAAAAAAGAAAACAAATCCTAAATTAGGATTTACAAGCCACTAGAAGGTTAAACCTCTAGTGGCCGTCAACCATGGGGAGACAATACTCTCCTAATGTGGCCGACTTGGGCTAGGGTTTATCCCTAGCCCTTTTCTCTCTTTCGCCTTAGTTTGGGTCCCTTGTTTTCATCTCTTGGGCCCAATGTTCCTTATCCTTTGGATTAAGTCTAAGAATTATATCTTTTAACCTAAAAATCTTCATACAAGGCTCTTAGGAAATAAATTCTCTTAGCCCATGTTTTTATAAAATAAAACAAGCTTGACTGAATATCAATTTTAGGCCCAATGTTTTATTTAAATTAAAACAACCTAAATAAATAAATCACCAATTAAAAAATTGAGGAACATATTTACCTTAGTCAATTTACATCAGTTCAAGATAGGACCTTAAGGAAAATAGAATTAGCTTCCTTAGTCCTTTGTGAAATTTTGTCACCCAATGACTCATTACACCTAACTAACCATCACACCAACATGTTAACTTGAAGTCTATCCTCGCTTTATTGGATCAAGATAGATCACCTAGGTTGACCATGTAATAGTCTAGATAGAATGCCCAATTCCATTTATGGCTATCAGCAAAACATTTTATAAGTTGCAAGGATCCTTTGACTATGATCTTCCTATGTGTTAAAATACTTTACTCATACCAAAGTCAAATACAATGTAACCTAAGGACTTTTACATACATATATTAGGTAAATTTTCAAAACACATATATGTTATGTAAAACATTTAATTATGTCCAACATTCAATAATTAAATCAAGGAATAATCAATCAATATTCATTATAACTAAAATAATCCTATGATCAATTGGAGTTTTGGACACCAGTTCCAACAAAACAACAATTCATTAATGACGTGGTAATATTAATAATGGTCTTCATTAATAACTACTTGCATTAATGATGAGAGTAAGTCTCGCTTAGTCAGGATGATTAAGAGCACCTCGTCTTGACCTTGTGCCTTGCTCCATGCGAATGATATTTTTAATTTACAAGACTAGGTTGTTGTTGCATTCTACATATAAAATGTTTTTGTTTGGGTTTACATATTTTATTTAATGCTAAATATATATATGCTTGATATATGCTCAATGTTAAATTTTATCATAACTAGAAATGTCTTCAATCCCCTTTTCTAAACTGTTATTTATATTGTTGATTTGACTAAACCAAGTTATGTTGACTGAAAACATAATTTGGATATAATGCATCTAGCTAAAAGGAACATCTATATGTTACCTAAGCTATGTCTAGATTCTCCAGTTTTGGAACCATCTCAAAGGGACTAACTACAATTTAATTCATTGGCTAAAGTCAAAGAGAGATGGCTATTACATGTTGACTTTTGTGTCAAATGTATTTCTGCTAGGTTGCCGGAGGTACCACTTGTTTTAGACTTCATTGTCTAAAAGAAATGTTTGGTGGAACTTCATGTTGCAATTTAATTGCAAAGATAATTGAAGTTGTTAGATGCTGAGATTGATGATAAATCTCAGGTTGACAATATCCAAATTAAATGTGTCAATGAATGAAAATGATTTACACATTGATAGAACTTATGAATGAGTTGATCACAGTGGAAGCATCCTCAAAGCCAAGGGCTAGTAAGCATGTAGCTTGGTGTTATACTTCAGAGCCGAAAGGCTAGGCTGCAAAAGTTGAAGTAGGAACATACCACACATGTTGGCAATCTTGCTGCCAAGGGAAATGAGTAAAACTGAAAGAAGATCAAAGGCTAAGCCAAAAAAGGAAAGTGCCCCCACTATGGCGAAGCAGAGCACTAGAGAGAAGAAACTACACCAAGTTTCTAGCATCCAGAAGTGAAGGTAAAGAATATTCCTTCTTAGTTGAGCATGTTTAGTGGTAAATCCCACAGATTCTTGGTGTGTGAATTTAGGATCCACCGATCATGTTGTAGGGATTCTAGGTAACCAATCAACTAAGTAAAGGTTAGATATACCTTACACTAAGAGATAGGACTAGGGTTCTAGTCCACTCCAAAATAATTGTTGAATATTAAATCAAGGGATTTATTATCAGACTATTAGAGTATATACCAAGTTACGCATATTCATTTATTATGACGTTTATGGGTAAATACAATTATACATCTAGTTTGAGGATAACGGGATAATTAAGAAGGACAATTACTTTTCTATTTTGGAATTATTATGGATAGTCTGTAGATTATAAATCATAATTTATATTCTGTTAACAATTATGTTTTAGAACCTGCTCATAAGGCTTTACCATTAAAAGAAAGATTCCTTCAACTAATGAAGCATATCCTTGGCACTTCTGTCTTAGTGTTATTTAAATAAAAAAGGATTCAAAGACTGGTTAATGATTAGCTCTCATAAGTAGTTTAGGATTTATAAGAATGTTTTGTTGGAACTGGTGTCCAAAACTCTAATTGATCATAGAATAATGTAATAAATATTTGTTGTTTATTCCATGCTTTAAGTATTAAACATTGGGCATATTTATTGAATGTTTAACAGAGCATATATGTGTTTTGAATATTTACTTGATATATGTATGTAAATGTCGTTAGGTTACATTATATTTGACTATGATGTGAGTAAAGATTTTTAAGCATACAAGAATATCATAGTCAAAGGATCCTTGTAACTTATAAAATGTTTTGTTCATAGTCACAAACAGAACTGGGCATTCTATCTAGGTGATTTATCTTGATCCGGTGAAGCGGTGATAAACTTCAGATTGACATGTTGGTGTGATATCAAGGTAGGTATACATATACACTGGGCTATACACTGAACAGGATCACTAGAGTCATTATTCTTTCTAACAACTGTCAAATGGAATATATATACGTGCACAATGACTTATAACTATTATTCTAAATCCTAAGAAGTTAGTGAACCTGGTGTCAAGTGGAGGTCACTTTGATGTATTAAAGAGTGAGATCAATCTTTAGTCAACACCTTTATATATTGAGTGATCGACATGTAGCATTGTAGAATATCTCTCTTCTAGAATGAGTCCAAGTTTTTTGTTGATTAAACAAAGAGATATGAAACATTCTCCTTGTTTTAGGATTAATAAGAATATTTTATTCTGTATCTCATGCCTGAGTGGGTTTTAATGGTATTTACTTCAAACAATGTACAAAGGTGAGTAGAATCTCACAGGGTACAATAGGATAAAATATAAGGTTTGAATTCAGTGACTCAAGGAAAAGATGTAGTGAACAAAGTGACAGTTAATCATCTTTGATTCAATTACAGAATAATTTCCATGAGGGGTAATATGTATTTAATAAGTATGTCATGAATAATTAATTGTATTTTATCAAAATATGAATTAGAATGCAATCACATTTGTTTAGTGAAATCATTTGTGATTTTTAGTTAGATGTGATGAGTCATTAGGTGATAAAATTTCACAAAAGCCTAAAAGCTAATTCTATTTTCCTTCAGATCCCTCCTTGAGCTGATGTAAATTGACTAAGGTAAATATGTTCCTCAATTTTTTATTTATTCGGTTTTTATTTAAATAAAACATTGGGCCTAGAATTAATATTCAGTGAGGCTTGTTTTATTTTGTAAAAACATGAGCTAGAGAATTAATTCTCAAAGAGCCTTTGTATGAAGAGTTTTGGACTAAAGGATTTAATTCATAGGCTTAGTCCAAAGGGAAAGGAGAATTGGGCCAAAGAGGTAAGGCAAGGGGTCCAATGGATGACTAAAGGAGCAAACAGCTGGGGTTAAAACTCTAACCCATGCGCATGGGGACAATGATCTCTCCCCATGCATGGCCAACCCCTAGTGGCTTGTATTTTATTTTGCCTCCTTTTATTATTTCTAGAAATCCTAATTTTTACCGTATTCCTAAAGTTCCATGGATTTCTAAATAGTCTCCTATCTCCTCTACAAGTAAACCTAATTCTGTAAATAAAGTTGAAGCAATAGACACAAGCAAGTTACACACAAGTTGAGAAACAAGTGATAGAAGGTGTCAAAAAACATACTAGAGAGAGTTCTTCCTCTCAAGCTTCTAGTTGTGAGTTCACACTCACAGTTCTATCCAGCCATCAAGAAGAAGATCTGATTTCTTGAAAAACTTTGTTCTTCATGTTCTTTGAAGTTCCTTTAAAGTTCTTGGTGATTCGAAATTCTTGGAGATTCAATGTTCTTGGTGTTCTTCGCATTCTTTATCATATTCGAAGATCATCAACAACAAACATGCAAAGGAAATTCAAGATCAATTCAAATAGTCCTAAATTCCTAAGTGAGGCCGAAAAGATTTGTAAGTAACTATAACTTGTCTTTTATCTTTGGAATAATCAAAAGCCATGTTTTCTCTTGAAATTATGTTTCGATCATATGCTTTATTATTTTACGCTGCATATGATGTTTTTATTGATGATTCCCAACATGTTTATCATGTATCTCAGGCTTGAGTGTTTTAGTAGTATTTAACTGAAATAATGTACAAGGGTGAGTAGAATCTCACATGGTGCATTGGGATAAAACATGAAGTTCGAATCTAATGAATCAAGGAAAAGATTTAGTGAACAAAGTAATAGTTAATAAACTTTGGTTCAACTGCGGAATAATTTGATGCATGGGTAATATGTATTTAATAAGTACATCACAAATGATTAATTATCTATATCAAAATATGAATTAAAGTATAGTTACATTTGTTTAGTGGAATCATCTGTGATTTATAGTCAAGCGTGATGAGCCATTGATGATAAGATTTCACTGGACTATGAAAGCTAATTCTATTTTCCTTTAGATCCTTTCTTGAGTTGATGTAAATTAACTAAATGATTATGAGCTTCAATTATTATTGTTAGGGATTGGGCCTAAAACTACAATTAGGCCCACACCCAATTCTCTTGTGGCGCGGCCCGTGTAGGTCAAGCCCAGGCCCGCCTCACTACCGACCATGGTAACCGAACCCCTAGGTTCGGTTTTGTGTCTTAGATCTGGCCGAACTCCTATGTTCGGTTTCGCACAGCAAACCCGGCAGAACCCCTAGGTTCGGTTCCGGTCCAAAAGGAGCTCTGCCGACCTCCAGGGTTCGACTCCCGCATGTGAGGTTAATGACCTGTTATGAAGAAGGGACAAGCCCCATTATGGCTAGCATTTATGATCGCCGACCTCGGTAATTGTGCCCGCAAGTTACCGATGCCTACTAAAACCCATCAAGGCATGATTGATGTGACAAGCAAACAGGAATTTACTTATCGTGGGCCATTACGTCCACGGCACGTGGATTAATCTTTAATGACCCGCATGGGCCATAGCCGATTAAAAGAAACACAGGGGCCACAGAAAGGCTTCATTAATGAGCCTCGGGGAAGCAGCCCTATATAAGGAGGAGGGATAGGTTCGGCAAAGGTACGTATGTTTTGGCAATAGAATCACTCTAAGTCTTTTCTCTAAAAAAAGATAAGAATCTGACCTTAGGCATCGGAGCTATCCCCCGCCGGCAACCCCCGGCAAGCTCTTGTGTCTGACGTTTTCTCTGTTCTCAGGTTACCGTACAGCCGGAGTCGGAAACTGCTTCAACAATTATTAATTTATTTTATTTTGTGGGATTTTATTTAATAAAACTTTGGCTAGTATAAATATTCAGCAATGCTAGTTTTATTTTATAAAATATGAGCTAGAGAATTAATTCTCAAGAGCCGTTGGTTTGGAAAGGTTTGGGCTCAGGAAACAAATCCTAGAGCATAGTTTAGAGAAAATAGGAGCATTGGGCTTCAGAGATAAAACTCAAACTCATGCAGGAAGTAAGATGGAATTGGGCTAGGGTTTTTACCCTAGCCCATGCGCATGGGGAGCATAATGCTCCCCATGGCCGGCGACTACAAGGGGAAGTAATTCCCCTTGGGGCCGAATTCCAAGGCTTTCGGGGACTTCCAAAATTTTCTTTTTCCCTCTTCTTCAAGCAGACCTAATATTATAAATAGAGACTCTACAATAATTCTCTACACATTGTAGAAAGCATCAAAGGTGTCATTGAAATATATTAAAGAAAAATATTTCTCCCAGGCTTCCAGTTGTGAGTCTACATTCACTGTCATATTTAACCATAAAAAAAAAGATCTAAAGTTTTGAAGAATATTGTTCTTTTCGTTCTTCAAAGTTTTTAGTGTTCTTGATCATCTTCAATGATGATCATCAACAACAACGATGTAAAGGAGATTCAAGATAAATTCAAATAGTTCTAAATGCCAACAAGATTTGTAACTAATTCTAACTTTTGTTTTACTTTAATCTTGGAAAAATCAAANTTTATTTAATAAAACCTTTTGGCCTAGTATAAATATTCAGCAATGCTAGTTTTATTTTATAAAATATGAGCTAGAGAATTAATTCTCAAGAGCCGTTGGTTTGGAAAGGTTTGGGCTCAGGAAACAAATCCTAGAGCATAGTTTAAAGAAAATAGCAGCATTGGGCTTCAGAGATAAAACTCAAACTCATGCAGGAAGTAAGATGGAACTGGGCTAGGGTTTTTACCCTAGCCCATGCGCATGGGGAGCATAATGCTCCCCATGGCCGGCGACTACAAGGGGAAGTAATTCCCCTTGGGGCCGAATTCCAAGGCTTCCGGGGACTTCCAAAATTTTCTTTTTCCCTCTTCTTCAAGCATACCTAATATTATAAATAGAGGCTCTACAATAATTCTCTACACATAGTAGAAAGCATCAAAGGTGTCATTGAAATATAATAAAGAAAAATATTTCTCCCAGGCTTCCAGTTGTGAGTCTACATTCACTGTCATATTTAACCATAAAAAAGAAGATCTAAAGTTTTAAAGAATATTGTTCTTTTCGTTCTTCAAAGTTCTTAGTGTTCTTGATCATCTTCAATGATGATCATCAACAACAACGATGTAAAGGAGATTCAAGATAAATTCAAATAGTTCTAAATGCCTAAAAAATGCCAACAAGATTTGTAAGTAATTCTAACTTTTGTTTTACTTTAATCTTGGAAAAATCAAAGCCATATTTTTCTTAAAGTTATGTTTGGATCATATGCTTTATCTTTTTTTGTTGTGTCTGATTTTTTTTTATTCATGATCCCCAACATCCAACTCCATCGACGATTAACTTCATCTTCTCTACGTAGGAAGAAACGACGATATCTACATAGCCCTTAGGGATGGCTCATTAACCTCCCTTCTGGGAAGTCGCTCTCGCACGGGCAATCCCTCTGGGATTCACTCTTTCTCACCACCTGCTCCAAGATGCCCATCTTTCGGCGCAAGTGGCCTCAAGGCTCCCACAGCTGCTGACTGCAACATGGGAGGTATTACCGAGGCAACCATAACCATCGCAGCCCCTTAAGATAAGTCCTTCTCCCCCAAACAGCAACCCTAGGCGGTCTGCAACGCCTTGCCTCTTTACCTTCTCCAGACCAGTCCTCTAAGGAATCTTTGGAGCCAAGAGAGGTTTAACACGCAGACATCCCAAAATATCTTCGATACGGGCCTCGTCGAGACAGAAACACCTAGGTGCATCTCCTTTTAGTGGGTTACGCCCCCCGCAAAATGAAAATTGTTACTATGCAAAATGTCATGGGCAATATTGCAAAATAGATAGACTCCTCTTGTTAAAATTCAGAGAATGTTCAACTTCCATAATTCCCAATGTGAACTTTTTTCTTCAAATTTTGAAGTGTGCTCCTAAGAATGAAACTACTCTCCAACTGAATTACAGCGCATTAAACATTCTACATAGTCATGATTTATTGGTACCCACTTTTACCACCCCATAATCAACGAACTTGCACCAAAGTTTAAGACGGAAGGCGGGCCCTGTCATTTTCAAAACATGTTTAGGTGTGAATCTCAAATCTCATTCACGTGGGGTCAGTGAGAGGCTCAGAAGAAAAGCTTTTTTTTCTTTTTTCTTTTTTCTTTTTTCTTTTTTCTTTTTTCTTCCTGCTAAAAAAGTCTTGACAAGGAAATTAACACCATCCTAAAAATTCAGAGAAAAAAAGAAAAAAAGGTCAAATGGAGAGAAACTTTTTCTTTTATGACGATTCACGAATCATGACTTCATAGACTGTGACTTTAGAAAAGGAAGGCATAGAATTAACTTTGGTATAAACGACAATTTCTGCTGGAATAGAAGCTACTTTTTTTTTTTTTTCTTTTTTTGGATCAAATCTGAGTACAGGTAAAAATAAAATTATTATTCCACTTAACAACGTCTCATCCAATACAAATGTTTATCACATAGTGGGTTCCAGAACAAGAAAATCTCGAAAATCTAAGCTGATCAGTAAACAATCAAACTCCCAAGAATCAGCAACAGACCCACACCGAGTCCCCCTCTAACTCTTGAAGCCCCACTAGGAGCGGCGCCCGGAGAGGAGCCATTGGATCCAGGAGTAGAGCCGGCGGGTCCTGGAGCAGAGCCGGCGGGTCCAGGAGCCGAGCCGGGGGGGCTGACAGCCTCTTGGCCGACCAACTGCAGGGTCCCTTTGGCCGCAAGATTCTCCGGCGAAGTGGCGTGGATCATCGGATACCCTTGTGGGCTAACTCCCGGACCCACCTGCCAAACCTGGTTCACCTTCTCTGTATTCGCCGGCAGCTTCCATTTCCCGAAGATCCTGATGGTCCCGTTGGATTCCTCGGCGCTCAGGTCCCACACCTTGTAAGACAGCGTCATCCCGGACAGGCTGAAATTGTAGGCTTTGATGTCGTAGGTCTGGACGGTCAAGGAACCGTTGGATTTAAACGCCACCAGGGCCTGGGACCCAGCCATGCCAGTCCGATTGGGGTTGATGGCCCACGCCACCCAGCCCCCGGTTTTCGCCGGCGGGGCCACGAACGCCACCGACAGCGACGAATTGGACAAATTGTAGCTCCAGTGCAGGTAGGCGCTCAGATTTGGGAGATCGGTGCAGTTTGGGTACACCTCCTTGTTTGTAAACTTCTGTGAGGTGCAGGTGAGAGACTCCCCCGGTGCGACCATCAGAGCCACGACGGCTAACACCCCAAGGACCACCGCGCCACGTGTACAACAAGGCCTAGCCATTGCAGATCTAGCGAGATCAAATTTTTCTAAAGGAATTAATTTAGAGTTGGAGGCAGTTGCAGAGGATCCTCAACACTTGGAGTATGTGTATATATACCTATATATAGCAATTCATTTATGGGTTTTGCTGAGCTGTTAGGTGAAAAAAGTCTCTGAGAGGCAACGGTCCAGTGTGAAAAAATCAGAATAGGACGTGGCAGATTGTGATAGGGTCACGCGGGGATTTTGTTCTCGATTTAGTAAGTGGTTGACTCTATCTATGCGCGTGGGACTGTGAGAGGGAGAGGGAACACGCGGTTGAAATGAAAGGGGGTGCCGGTAAATAGTGGATGGATACTTAATCTGTCCGTACTAAAAAATAAAAAAAAAATTGGTGGATGGAAATTGGGGAGGGTGGGGAGATGAGCATGTGGGGACTGCGTGCTGCTTGCTTTGAATGTCGACCGTTCGAAAACGGTGGTCAAACACGTCCACAACCACAACGTGCGAACCGAATGACTTTCGGGTTCAGTTTTTATTTTTAGTCTAAATTTTATTTTTATATTTTTTATTTTATTTTATTTTTAAAAAAGGTCGGCACACTCTCTTAAAACTACTACCTAATTATTAATAATATCATTTCAAACTACTAAACAATTATCATTATTTCTTAGGGATGAAATTATCTTTTATAAAATAAAATCAAATTCTAAAAAAAAATTAAAACTAAAAAAAAAAACCACTATCACCTAATTCGTCAAATTAAATTTTTTTTTTTTTAAAAAAAAGGTTATAACGATTTTGTTTTTTTTTTTCAAAAAGATTAAATTAAAAAAATTATTATTTTTTTCGACTTTATAAGAGTATTTTTGTCTTATTGAAAAAATTTCAAGATAATTTTTATCTTTTTGCTGATCTCGTCCGACATTGACAATTATTTCATAATTTAAAGAGAAATTATCATAATTAAAAGGTTGAAGAATATTATCAATTAAGTGATAGTTAAAAATGATCGGAGACTTTTGCCTTTATTTTTCTCTTTATTTTTTCAATTTTTTCTCCATTGTGTGGAATGACTTGGATTGCTCAGCCAAAAAGAAGGACTTGGAATTTCCCTCGGTGGACTACTTGCAGAGTTTGGCTCCTTTCCATTTTTGAGCTTTCGCCGGCCACGTGATTGGTGCTGTCTGTGATGTTCCAGAAGATATTTAAAAAGAAAATAAATAAATACATAAACTCAAATGTAAGATATTGCTCAAGTTCAGCGGATTAAAAGGAAGAGATATCTTAAATTACGAGTTGCATTAAAAATTGGTTTTAGCACCAAAAAAAAAAAAAACAGGTCATGCCAAACAAAAATGAGTTTATTTGATAAAAAACTTAAAAAAACTTTTCTGACTTTATTTTCTTTTTCCTCTAAAAAACAACTACAATTTGAGAGAAGGTTGAAAATGAAGATTTTTACCTATATTTTTTAACGTAATTCTAAACAAAATATAAGTTTTTAACTGAACAGACTTTTGCCTGACATAACTTTTTAAGTATAAAAAGTATTTTTAAAATTTTTAACGTCATTTCAAACAGACTCTAATTAAAGGAAAAAATTTCTTAAGGCTTATATTTGTAGGCTTGCTCTCGGGTCAACTGTTTACCATATTTGGAAGAATAGGAATGAGATAAAAGTATGACACTCATCCATTGTCAGAGGATCATATTCTTCCAAGGATCAAATGAGAGGTCACATCCTGTATTATTTATTTAAGAAAATTTCAAGAAATATTTGGGACAATGAGACCATATGCTGTAAATGGGGGATTGATATAAGCATTTTTTTTAGTATACTTTCTGAGTTGTTGTTTGTTTTTTTTTTTGTTTAGTTGTTGAGTTTTGTTTTGGTTGGTTTTGTAGTCTGTTACAAAATCCCTGTTTCTGCGAGTTTTTTTGGTCATAAGTTGTAATTGTTTAGTTGTTGAGTTTTGTTTTGGTCGGTTTTGTAGTCTGCTACAAAGTCCTGTTTCTGCGGGTTTTTTTTTGGCAAAAGTTGTAATCGTTTAATTGTTGATATATAAAGCTGCTCATTCCTCCAAAAAAAATAATAATAAATAAATAAAATATTAATATCATTAGTAAATTAAGCCTTTTTTTTTTTTATTCAATATCTAGAAAAATGGAACAAAGGGAATTACAGATGAGGGTCTTTGCCACTCCACTAAATTACGCTTTAGTTGAAATTAAAGTTTCATACTTGGATCCTACGAGTTTAGAGCACTAGCAACAGCTAGTAACAACTTTCCTTAAATTCTATTCTTTTTTCTAGTGTAGCAAAAACTGTTAAAAAAAAAATTAAAAAAACCTCTACAGCAACTTCCCAAAATTATAGAAACACTACAAAAATCAAAAGTTATTCTCTTCATCTAGAGAACCAAAAATAGTTCCGTTAGCATTATTTTAATATAAAAACTTTATTTTTTTCTCTCTTTTTCATTTACCATTTGTTTAAAACAATATTTAAATGGTTTTTCTTTTCTCTCTCTTTCTTTTAACATTTAGTTTAAATAATATTTAAATAATATAAGAAATGATAAGAAAAACTGTTATAAAATTTATTTAAATAAAAAAACAAAAATTAGTTTAATTTTCTATATTAAAAAAAAAAAATCTTAAAAAAAACTATTATTAGTGCCCTTAAAGAACCATTTGTGATTCACGGACAATATGGTAAAACATAATGGACAATATCTTAAGACATATTATTATATTGGATTTATTTTATCTAAAATAAACTGCTGTGGAGTTTATTTTATTTAATTTCCGTTTTCTTACCATTTGGCTAATCCTCACATGTGATTAAGCTTAAAAAAAAAAAAAAAA
>FXXK01001401.1:37967-57524 GCA_900184695.1 Betula pendula
TGACAATTTAAGATTATCATATTTCAGAAGTTTGCAATGTTAACAATTTCATTCAAATTCAACATTAAATTTTCAAAATACTACCGTTTTTTTTGCTTTTAATTTTAATATTTAATTATTAAATCAATATATTTTTGTAATTTTGTAAACATCGTAAAAGTATTTTAGGAATTTTACTTATCAATTTGGACGGGAATATAAATATTGCAAACTTCTAAAAGATGGTTATCTTAAATTGACATTTTTTATGTTTAGGGAAAACTTCAACAAACCCTTTTGAACTTTTAGCCTTTTTTAAATGTTCTCCTAATGTTTAAAAACTCTCATTTTGGTCATCTGAACTTTTAATTTTCATCACTTAGCTTGATTTTTTGTTAAATCCTATCAAAATTTCTAATGAAAAATCGGACTGAGTAACGAAAATTAGAAGTTCAAGAACTAAGATAAGAGTTTTTAAACCTTAAGGAGGCATTTCAAAAAGACTAAAAGTTCAATGAGATTTTCAGAAGTTTTCACTAACATTTAAAGTATGCTCGGATAAAGTTTTCACAAACAATTACCTTAAAAATCCTTGTTAATGGACTTCCTCCGGCTGGGCGTTTGTATCTATAAAATGGAAAGCCAATTGTGAAAATGCAAAGGGCCAAAGTCAACACTACAACCGATATCTTAAAACTCCAATTCCAACCGAGGTTCTCTTCAATCCAGACCATTACAGTGGCGGCAATGAGGCCACCGGCGCAGAGGGAAAAGAAAAACCAATTGAAGAAGGCGGAGATGAGTCTCCGGTCGCCGTTGTCAAGCTGATCGGCGCCGTGTGCAGGCAATGAGGCCTTTACTCCACCGACACCAATGGCCATGGCATAGAGCCCACTATAAAGGATTGCTGCTTCAATCTCAGAAGGCCTTGTATTCATAGCTGGTTGTAATTGTGGTTCATGAGCTTGGACTGTCAGTATGATAAGTCCCTACAAAATTAATTATTTGTACAAAAAAATATTAATATTGTTCTTTTATTATTCAATTTTATCATAGACGTGGAATGTAGTAACCAACATTTCCAACAAAAAATGGGATAAAAATTTCCTACAAATTAGGTTCTAAGGAAGTCTTCAAAAGTGAGATGAACTACTTACTTTTTTAATAGCATGTAAGAATGACATGTTTTTTTTTTTAGGCCCCGTTTGTTTCGACGTAAAGGAAATCATTTTACGTAATTTATGGTGTTTGGCGGAGCGTAAAATAGTGGTCAAACGAAAATCAATTTTCGTTGACCCAAAAGTATTAAGTAATCAACGGAAATTGGTTTACAAAATTAAAATTCGTAAACCAATTTCCCTTCGCTCAACCCGACGCCTCTAATCTCTTTCTCGTCTCCTCAAGCAGAGGATTCTCTCGCTCAGTTCATCCCCCGATGCCTCTTATCTCCTTCTCGTCTCCACAAGCAAAGGACTCTCTCGCTCTGCTCATCCGCTTCTCGGCTCCTCTCTCTCTAATAGCACAGGGCTCTCTTTGACGTCAAGTAATCTCGTCTCTCCGTTTCTCTGCGTTTGAATGATTTGGTTGGATTGATTTGGGACCCTGAGTTTTGACTGATTTACGGGTGATTTCTAGCTATTTTGGGACTCTGCTTTTGACTGATTTTCTGGGTGATTTTTATATCTGTTCATAATCGTTGCTAATGCAAGTTGATTTTTAGGTCTGTCCACCTTTTGCACTTCAAGAAAAAACCAACTTCCCTTGCTACGTTTCTTGATGTTTCAAATATAACAGTTGTTGGTGTAGGCATCAAACAGAACCTGTGTGATCTCCGAAAGGATTATGGATTCAATATAGGAATGTTGTAGTTGTTGTTAGAGATAATCACAATAATGATTATCTCGTTAGTAACATCATTGACAGATTTTGATGGGAGGAGTTTTAGAGTTAAAGTTGGGTTTTGAGGTGTTCTTGGTATTTTACGGTTTTGTGGATTTTGGTTGATGCGTGTAATTAGGTTGTTTTGGTATTTGAAAGATGGAGGAGTAGTTTTGAAGTGTGGAGAATTAGTGTGAGGAAATATTCACGTAGAACGGTAGAAGTTGCGTGTTCTGCATGAGTGCACCTGCTTACAAGGTGTTCGACAATTTAACTCAGTGAATCCCATAGGCCTAACTCCAACCAATTTTATGGAAGGATCATCTGACTCTTTATTCCAACTCATGGCCCAGATAAACACAAACTCAATGACAGATAAACAGTGTGCTAAGTTTGCTAACAACCAAATGGTAATGACTCAAACCAACAGATATCACACACGAACTCATCCAAACCAAAACAGAACGTCCCAATCAAAACAGAATATCAAAATACTTATTTTCTTCCTGATATTTTGGATTAGGTGTTTTGGTTCTTCGATTTCTATCAGTATATTATGTTGATCATGTGAACGCAATGCATTTGTTAAAAATCTGGAACTCTATTTTATCTGGAACATATTAGTTGATGTAGTCATATAGCTTTGCAGTGTCTCATTTCCATTCTCTGTTTTCTGCTTTCCATTTTCAAAGTTGATTTGGTTTCTTGATATTTGTTTTAATCTAGTACTCACTGTTCATGGTGCTTAGCCTTGTAATCTTCTCATCGATTATTCTATTTTTTTTTTTGTCTTATATATAACATATATGTGTATGTATTCTTGCTGAATAACATATATGTGTGTGTGTGTGTGGAGGCTATAGAAAGTGAACTATATACCACTTTCTGGATGTTGATGTATGCATTTTTGTGTTGTTTGTAGATGGATGAACATATTCTTTCAGCAGTTAAGGCCACAGTTGCATCCATCCTTGTTGTTGGGGCTATAATCTTAAAAGATATTAGATCTAAGAGACTATTACATAGGGAACCTCATGTTAATCAAGACTATGAAAGAGGGATTTATATGGATAGTATTCTTTATGCAGGCAAGCAAAAGTGTATTGCCCAAATAAGAATGAGCCCTATAGCTTTTTTTGAATTCTGTAAAATTCTTGCTGAAAGCAATCTCATACGTGAGACCATTAATATGTCTATTAGGGAACAAGTGTTGATCTTTCTACACATTATTGGGCATAACGTGAGGTTTCGAGTGGTTGGTGGAAGGTTCTATAAATCAATTGAGTCTGTTCATCGATATTTTAGGCTTGTCCTTAGAGGAGTCTTGAGGCTATATAAAAATTTAATTAAACAGCCTGACAACTCTACGCCACTGGAAATAAGGAATAATCGAAGGTTTTACCCATACTTTAAGGTTAGTTTTAAAAATTGATTTTTTTTAAAAAAAAAAATTCAAGTAATTTGTTAAATGAATGTTACTTGTATTGGTCATCATTAGGATTGTGTTGGAGCAATAGTTGGAACTCATATTCGGGCATCTGTTCCAATCGAAATCCAAGAAAGGTTTCGTGGTCGAAAAGATCAAACAACACAAAATGTGTTAGCTGGTATTACCTTTGACGTAAAATTCACATATGTATTAGCTGGTTGGGAAGGAAGTGCACATGACTCCCGTGTTTTAAATGACACACTTACTAGGCCAGGGGGATTCAAAATTCTTGAAGGTATATAGTGATGAGTGCTTTTTTTATGGTTGATTACCTTTTACTAGTCATGATTTTATTTTTATTGTAAACTTGTAGGTAAGTATTATCTTCGTGATGCTGGTTAAGGAAATCGAAATGGAATTCTCTCCCCCTTTCGTGGTGTTCGGTACCATTTGATCGAGTTTGGTAATCATCCACCTATAAATGAAAAAGAATTATTCAACCTTCGTCATTCATCCTTACGAACCACCCTTGAACGAGGGTTTGGAATTTTGAAGAGACGTTTTCATGTGTTAGATGCAGAACCATTTTGGTCATTCCAAACACAAGTGGATGTGGTTTTAGCATGTTGTGTTATTCACAATCACATTATGGGTGTTGATCCTAATGACTCAATTATGGAAGAGTTTGTTTGCGATGTTGAATCTCTAAATCAAAGTGGTAGAGTCTACCAAACACGAAGGGAAGTTCAAGAGGAAAGTAGAGAATGGATAATCAAAAGGGATGTAATATGTCAAGCGATGTGGGATGATTATAAAAATAGGGAAAATGTGTAAATTTTTTTTAATCTTGTATGGTTGATGTTATAATGTCTCTTTGTTCAACTAGTCATGTTTAAAGATGATTATATTTCTATCGTTAATGATTTGATTGTATGATGCACATTTGATATTTAATCCAACTTATGATATGAGTTTGTTTCTATCTTGCATTATGTTTTTATCTTTTATGCAATATTATATGTTTTTATCTTGCATTATCATTCATGTGCTTGTGATTGTAGCAATGGGCAAAAGCAAGGAGAAGGACACTACAAACAAGCAATTTAGGTGGTCAAAACCTATGCATAACTTGTTACTTGAAATTCTTGCTGATGAGGCTGCTAAAGGGAATAAGCCTTCAAACACATTCAAACCTGCGTCGTTTGCACTAGTTGCCAAGTCAATTAGCGAGAAATTGAGAGTTGAATGTTTACCTGAACATGTTGACAACCGCCTTTGAACCATCAAGAGCATGTGGAATATCATCGGCACCCTCTGTAAGAAGAGTGGCTTTGGATGGGATGAAAACTTGAGGATGATTACTTGTGAGAGGAAGGTGTATGATGACGAAGTTGTGGTATGATTACTTATGTTCTTTCTTTTAACATATGCATCATAATCATAATTAATATTTGAAACTAGTTTTCTTTTATTATAACAATTATATTAGTCCTTAAGTATTATTGAAAATATTTCTTTCTTTTAACAAGCACATCCGAAGCATGAGCAATATTTAAATAAAAAAATTGAAATATATGACGAGATGGCCATTGCTGTTGGTAAGGATATGGCGACAGGGAATTTCTCAAAGTCTTTTACTGATATAGACCAGAATGATGATGCTCTTCATTCAGAACATGTGGATTTGGATTTTGATGATGCGTCGTCGAAAGGAAAAGACGTTGCTTCTTCTAATTCAACTTCAACCAAAAGGTCACACAGAAAAAGAAGTCGTGCTGATAGTGAAGATGGTTATAGTCAAATATCTGAACAATTGAAAGAGGTTGCTTCAGCCCTTAAAGCTCTCAATAAAGGAGTCAATGCAGATCACCTTTATGAAGAAGTAATGAAAGTGGAAGGATATGACGAATTTATGCTTGCATCTGCATTTGATCATTTGATGGGAAATGAGAACGTTGCAAGAGCATTTATGGCAAAGAATGCTAAACTTAAAAAGTTTTGGATGGACAACTTCTTTAAAAACCATGGAGCTTAGGATTGTTTATGATTTAACTTTTGTCGATAGTTTGAATGTATTGTTAGAAGTTATTTATGATTTGACTTTTGTAGTTTGAATGATAATATTTATGATTTAACTTGTCGGTAGTTTGAATGATAATATTTATGATTTAACTTTTTAGGTTGCTTTTTTTAATTATTTTATATTAATAATTTTATGTAGTGAATAAAAATTGATTTTTATAGGTTAATATGATTAAATAAAAATATAAAAAATATTTGTGATTTTCCGTACGCACCAAACGCCGGAAAATAATTTCGGCGGAAATCATTTTCCTGAAAATTGATTTTCCTGAAAATTGATTTTCCTGAAACCATTTTACGACGGAAACCATTTTACGCCGAAACAAACGGGGCCTTAATATAATTAGTAAAAACAATATGTAATTCTCATATATTCAAAAGATACATATCACTTTTAAAGACTGAATTGGAAGAATGAACTTCTAACCTAGTCCGTAAGAAATTTATGCCCAAGTTGATGGACATTTAAGGATCTCATCTATATACATTTACATAGGGCTTACAATTTTTGACATGACTGATGAACCCGACACAAACCCAATACGAAATTAAAGGCTTAAGGTCGAATTAGGTTTGACCTATATAGTCTTATACATATGTTTCGACATGACTCGAGTTCGACATATGACATAATGGCAAGCAATTTTTGACATGACCTGCTAACCTAACATAAACTCAATACAAAATTAAAGGGTTATAATTAAGAAGTTTGACCTGTTTAATTAAATAGGTCGAGTTAGGATTAACCTATATAGTTTTATATTCATGTCTCGACACGATCTAAACCCGACACGTGAATACGAATTGTCACCCCTACTTTTACATAGTATAATAACATCTTAGTTACATTTAGCACATTATTTAGAGAGGCTTGAAGAATATTTTAGCTACTCTTAATGATTTCTTTGAAATGGTTTCTTCATACTTCACTCACATTAATTATCCGAAATATATATCCTAATATTTCAATTCCTGGAACCTAGTTACATGAATATATATTAATTTCCTTCCCGTGGATGGAACTCATTCAACAAAAAAAGAAAAAGGAAAAGGAAAGATACTGTACCAGTAACTCGACTGCACAAAAGACGATGAATGTAGTGAATCTTGTGAAGAAAGAGTCGCTGATGAAGCCCCCAAAAATGGTGAGCAGAAAAGAAGTTCCCATGAAATTGGTTACCATGTTTGAAGCTTGAGCAGCTGGGTAATGCATCGACTTCAGAAAGTACGCAACAAAGTTGATGGCATTTGATAGGAAAACCATGTTCTCCAATGCCTCCACAACTGCGCACACAAAAAAAATAATTAAGGAAGAATTTATATCACATACACATACAACGACTTGATAAATCTTAGACAGCATTTGTTTCGACGTAAAATGATTTTCGTCGAAAAATAGTTTCAAAAAATTAATTTTCACAAAAATAATTTCCGCTGAAAACATTTTCCAATGTTTGGCGCGTATGGAAAATCTCAAATATTTTTTTTATATTTTCAACTAATTATATTAACCTATAAAAAATAAATAAAAATTGTTTTTTTTTATGCACAATTTAAAAATATTAATATAAATTATCTCGAGCAGGTCCTGATTAGGTCTCAACGATGTCCCGACTAGGGCTGGCAAAACGGGTTGGCGAGTCGGGTTCGGGTCAACCCGCTTGAGCTGCCAACCCGTTTAACATAAATCCGAACACGACCTGTTTAATAAACGAGTTTAACACGACAAAACTCGACTCGGGTCGTGTCGTGTCTTCAGGGTCGGGTTTACCCAACCCGACCCACAAATCAACCACAGACTCATAGACTCGCAATCCCAAAACTCCCAACCACAGAGAATCAGAGACGCTGTGTCTGTGAGGTGAGACAGAGAGGGAATGAGGGATACCAGAGACGAGCAGCGAAAAGAAAGACCGAGACATGCGGGAGACGTGCGAGACGAAAAGAAAGAGATACCGCCGGGGATTATCAACGGAGAGGCCATGAGAGAGGGAGATCGAGCGCTTGTGGCCTGTGTGAGAGAACTGAGCGGCTGTGAGAGAGAGAGGGAGATTGGCGAGCCAGAGGCCGTGAGAAAGAAAGGGAGATCAAGAGAGATGGAGATCGGCCGTCAGCGGCCGTAAGAGAGAGAGGGAGATCGAGAGAGATGGAGTCGCCAAGTCGGTTCAGTCTTGACTGGAGATGGAGATCGAGAGAGACGGAGATAGGGAGGGAGGCTGGGAGCTGAGCTCGGCGGCGTCGCCGGCGTGAGAGAGAGACTAAGAGTCTGAGAAAGGAAAAATGAAAAATTGAAAGAAGAATGAGAGAAACTGAGAACTGAGAGTGAGAAGTGAGAAAGAGACAGTTTTTAGGTTTTTAGTTTTTAGGTTTTAGGTTTTTCTTTATGTTAAAAAAAAAAAAAAAAAAAAAAAAGAGGGTTAACGGGTCATAAACAAGTTGACCCGTTTTGACCCGAACTCAGTAACCCCAAACCCAAACCCACTATTTTCGTGTTCGTGTTCGTGGGTCATGCCACCCCTAATCCCGGCGGTGTCCCAGGCGGGTCTCAACAATGTCCCAGTCAAGTCTGGTTGGGTCCCAGCAGTGTCCTAGTCGAGTCCCAACAATATCTAGATCGGGTCCTAGCAATATCCCTATAGAGTCATCGCGATATCCCAGTCGGGTCTCGACAATATCCCAGCGTGGGTCCCAAGGAAGTCCTGAACAGGTCCTGACGGTGTCCTAATTGGGTCCTGGTGATGTCCCGGGCGAGTCCCGGCGATGTTCCGAAGGGATCCCGGGCGGGTCCCAAAAATGTCACAACCAGGTCCTGGCGATGTCCCGGGTGAGTCTTGATGATGTCCCAGGCAGGTCCCAGAAATGTCTCAACAATGTCCTGGGCAGGTCCCGAAAATGTCATGGCCAGGTCCCGAGGATGTCCCGGGGGGGTCTCGGCGATGTCCGAGTCGGGTCCCAATAATGTCCCGAGCGAGTCCCAATGATGTCCCGGGCAGGTTCCGAAAATGTCCCGGGTAAGTCTCGATGATGTCCTAGGCGGGTCTCGGCGACGTCTTGACCGGATCCCAGCGATGTCTTGGGCAGGTCCCGACGATGTCTCAGTTGAATCTCGACAATGTCTCAGGCGGATCTTGAAAATGTCCTGGGCTGGTCCCAATGATTTCTCGGTCAGGTCTCGAAAATGTCTCAAGTGGGTCCCAGCGATGTCCCGACTCCGTCCCAACGATGTCCCGAATAAGTCTTGATCAGGTCCAAGCGAGTCCCAGCGATGTCCCGGTCGCGTCTCGACGCTGTCCTGTGCGGATCTCAGAAATGTCTCGGGCAAGTCCCAACCAAGTCCCAGCTAGGTCTCGATCGGGTCCCAGCAAAGTCCTGGGATGGTCTCAACAGTGTCCCAGGCAGGTTCCAGCGGAGTTTAGTGGTATTTTGGCTATGGTCTGGCAATTTGAAAATGTGATGCTCAAACTTAAAAAATGGTGTACGGTTTTAAAAAAGAGAAACCATTTAACAGAAATTAAAGAAAATTTTTCAATCAAACTGAAAAATGGTTTCTGTTGATTATTATTTTACGCTCCACCAAACATAAAAAAACACAAAAATTTATTTTTAAAAATTATTTTCCGTTGAAACAAATTGGGCCTTAATGTAGTTAATTTCCACATAATTAAGTAAGACATTTTAACAACACAACGACGCTTATAGCTAAAACTAGATTATTTATTTTAAAGGTAGTACTTTCCAACAAGTTTAATAGATAAAACTTTAACAGTGGACTTGAACAGTGTAGTTTATTTAAATTATTGAGGATCTTATCTTATGTGGGTTCATTCCCAAGACAACTACAAAATATAGCTATGTTTGTTTTGGTATATAACATTTTTCTTATTTTTTGGTATTTGGTATAATTAAAAATCATGGTTAAGCAGGAAACATTTTCGGTTGACTATGAAAACTTTTTTTAATTTCTGCAAAATAGTTTCACTTTTTTTCAAAACCGTAAACTATTTTTCGAGTTTGAAATTCTCTTTCTCCATTGCTGCCCCATGGAGGTTGCCAGGGCTCGCCGGAGTTTGCCAGAATTCGCCTCCAGCCGCCACTAGAGTTCACCGATATCTATTGTCAACCGCCAGTCCCCTCCACTAGAGGTTGTCGAAATCCACCGCGGTGTTCGCCGGAAGTAGCTGGCTATTTTCGAGCCAAATGTCAAAAAGAATTTCGGGGAAATCATTTTCTCTTAAAAGTGATTTCATTGAAAATATTTTTCAATAGAGCCTTTTAGGTCGAAACAAACTGACCACATTTATGAAAAGAACAGATGAGAGTTCAGAAAAGGTGTTGTCACTCGTTACATTAGAACGAAATTCATTATTTGCCAACTTTAATATATAATTCAGAACTAGATCGAATACAATAACTAAGCAAAATGAATGAATTTAGCTTAATTTTATAGCTTAATTACCACATGCAAAGCTTGCAGCTCTAATTCCACCATGCATTCTAGGATCTGCCTTTCTCCCTCTCCAGTCCACATATTCATCTGATCTCTCGCTACTCATCTCGAAAACCCTATTTTTGAGGAGGCCAAAAATAAAAATAATCAACCGAAACATATAATATTTAACAAGAAGAAAAAGAAGATTGAAATAAAAATTGTGATAGCTAGCCACGACATGCATGAGGATTAAAATTCTATCAAAAACACTCATTTAACTAGCTTACACTGAATTGACAATGGAGTCGCTGTTTCTTTGTGACCCAATCTGAGAGAGAGAAGGTTGAAGAAAGGAAGCCAAATTGATTTTTTTTTTTTCTTAAAATAAAAAATGGTATTCGGGTTGGTGGCAATAAATATTGGAAAATTGGGAGAAAATCATATACTTAAAAGGCAACAGAGAAGTAATGACGCCAAATCGACTGCATTCACTTTGCCAAACGGTTCATGCAGAATACGACGCCGGTGTAGAGACAATGTATACATTTAATGCACTTGTAATTCAACGCCAAATCCTTCTAATTAATCCCGCCTTCTTAAGATCTTAACCTCTATTTTTATATTAAATAGTTTAGATTATCGATTTCTTGCATTAAATTGATCTCAAGGGACAGAACTGGATTTTTTTATTGAGAGGGGACAAACCTAATTTTTAGGATATAAATTAGATCTAATATTCTAAGAAATTAGAATACCTAATGAGATAAAGATTCTAACTATGTTGGGATCACTTATAAGATCGGGAAGGTAATTCAACTAAAAGGCAATTAAACAAAGCCCATTAGTTTAAAATATTAAATAGGAAAAAGATTCATTGAATTTTACAGTTTTTATCATAGGACTGTAATAATAGTAAAGTAAATTAAAGCATCTTATCTTGGCCTTAAGCCTTGCTTCATGCGAAGTGTGTTTTTATTTTGCGGGTTACATGTAGATCTCCTGTAGGAATAAAAACAATAAATGATTATGTATCAATAACGACCACGCCGCTGTAGAGTTACTTGACAACCACGACAAATCTATTTGATGATATACACTTAACTAATTTAGGATATTAACCTCTCCGCGGAACTATGTTATACTAAAATTAGAGACTGTAGGAAAGCAGTAGTTTGTTAATAACATAGTAGTATTAATAATGGGCTTTATTAATGACTGACTAGCCTTAATGATGAAAAAAATCTCTCGCCTAGTCAGGGTGATTAAGAGTACATTGTCTTGGCCATGAGCCTTGCTTCATGCGAAGGATGTTTTTAATTTACGAAGCTAAGTTGTCGTTGCATTTGAAATATCATATGTTTTCATTGGGTTTACATATTTTATTTATATTTTCTTTTTAATTTTATGAAGGGTATTTGTGTTATTAGAGGGACATTGACAATAAAATGATAATTTGAGGAGGATATTTATACTTTTTTTTTTTTTTTCTTTTTTTCCATTTTCTTTTCTTTTTGTTGTATTTACCTATTATATCTGGATCTAATACAGAAAAAGAATGACCGTAAACTTATCATAAGTATCTTCCCAAGTAATACATGACGTCTGAGCTATCATATTTACTTAAAATATCATTATATACCTATATTACAAAATAAAATTTTTTTGTTTAGTTTGCTTTCGTGGTAGAAATGTAATTTGTTAGTGCATATACAATTACTCTTTTCTAAAATAAAAATAAAAAAATGAGAAAAATTCACATACCCCNTTTTTTTTTTTTTTTTTTTTTTAAAAAAAAATTAAATGGGGAAAAAAGGATTATAGGGGTGGATCTTTACCACTTCTTATCCGAATGGACGAGAGAATGAGAGATCCAGTAAGAATGCTTCCAAAAACTAGATTGGAAGCGGCCCATTTAGCTAACGCGTGTGCTCTAAGTTGAATAGCCTCGAGTCTTGGATTACGACTCATACCCGACGTGAGACTAATGAGGCAGCACATTGCGTGTTTGGCCAAACTTGCTTTTCATCAGTCCTTACATCGAGTTTGACAGGGAGCGTGACTAAGTGCTATACAAAATCTTGTACTTGCGAAGCAAGAGTTTTCTTCTTGATTTTATGATAGTATGAATTTCACTTCAAAAATAAAAAAATAAAAAGGACAAACATAACTTTACCCTTGACTTCTTAAGATCTTAACCTCTATTTTTATATTAAATAGTTTAGATTATTGATTTCTTGTATCAAATTGATCTCAATGGATAGAACTAGAATTTCTTATTGAGAGGGGACAAGCCTAATTTTTAGGAAATAAATTGGATTTAATATTCTAAGAAATTAGAATACCTAATAGGATAAGGATTCTATCTATGTTGGGATCACTTATAAGATTCTGAAGGTAATCCAACTAAAAGACAATAAAACAAAGCCCATTAGTTTAAAATATTAAATGGGAGAAAGATTCATTAAATCTCACAGTTTCTATTATAGGTCTACAGTAATAGTGAAGTAAATTAAGGCATCTTGTCTTGACCTTGAGCCTTACTCCATGCGAAGTGTGTTTTTATTTTGCGGGTTACATATAGATCACCTGTAGGGATAAAGGAGAAATGATTATGTATCAACAACAACCACATGACAATCACGACAAATCTACTTAATGATATACACTTGATTAATTTAAGATATTAACCTCCTCGCGAAGCTATGTTATATTAAAATTAGAGACTGTAGGAAAGCAGCAGTTTGTTAATAACATAGTAAAATTAATAATGGGCTTTATTAATGACTGACTGATGGAGATCAAGGCACCGCTTCGAAGGATCTCGTTCAAGTACCAATTGGGCCGATTACGAGAGCACGAGCAAAGAAGTTCAAGGATGTACTCAATGGACTCATCCAAGAGTTATGGGCTCAAGCAAATTTGTGGAGGCCCATTGAGCATGATCCACGTGGGCAACAAAGAATCGTCACTTTGATTCAAGTTCTAGAAGGATCTGGTCAAGGCTAAGAATTGGCAAGAAATATTTTAGGTCTATTCTAGAAGGATCGGATTGCATGGCTATTCTAGGAGCCACTTTCTTTCCTTGTATGTTGTCTTTTGTTTCCTTCTATATGACTCTAGGCATCCAGCTCTTCTTTCCTATTTTAGCGTCTCTTTTTTTTGGCAAATAAGGATTTATTTTAGCATTGATTAGGAGGATGGGCATCCAGCCTTTATTGCCTTATATGTCTTGTGTGTTTTAGGAAGGTAAGGATTTCTTTCCTCACCCATTTTCAGCTTTAATTAGATTTTCTATGTTAGGGTTTTTTTTCTTGTAATGTTCAGCCCTTTAAATAGGTGCATAAGCAATGGAAAAGACAGACATTGATTATTCATAAAACTTGTGATGTTTATTCTCTTTGTTTCTTTGAAAAACTACTCGAACTTATCGGGATTTCCCGTGGCGTTCATCTCGACTTATCAAACGGAGTTTCCACCACCGTTTGTGGCGTCTTCATTATACTGAGGTTCTTGTTTGTCATAAACAACGGGTCGAGGTCTTCCATTCGAATCTGTCCATAGAACGATCTTGGGTTCCCTTTCGTTGTTGGGTCTCGTTATTCTTGACGAGGTTCACATCATTTGGTATCAGAACACGGTTTCTAGTTCAGGTTTGTCTATCCTTTAACATCTTTCATTCTTTTGTTTCTTCTTTAGCCATCCACATCATTTATCTCTTCTTAGCCGAATTTCCTTTACTCTATCTATTCAATCTTTGTTTGTTCTTGTTGATATTTAAACTATTGGTTTGGTCTCACATCTCTTAGTTATTTCGAAATCTTATTTCATTATTCTCAAAAGCTAGTTGCTGATCATCAAAAAAAAGAGAGAGAGAGAGTCAAAGAAGAAGACAGAAAGGAGTCCAAAAAAAAAAAATCACTATTCTGTGCTTCCAAAATTCCAAACTGCCATATTCCTTCTAATTCTAATCTGAAAATTTCCATATTCCTTGTGTTCAAATCTGAAATTCCTTGANGAAATCTTATTTCATTATTCTCAAAAGCTAGTTGCTGATCATCAAAAAAAAGAGAGAGAGAGAGTCAAAGAAGAAGACAGAAAGGAGTCCAAAAAAATCACTATTCTGTGCTTCCAAAATTCCAAACTGCCATATTCCTTCTAATTCTAATCTGAAAATTTCCATATTCCTTGTGTTCAAATCTGAAATTCCTTGATTAGTTCTTGGTAAATTGTTGCTGGAAATTTTGAGTTGTTTGTTTAGTTTCAAAAGAACTAAAAGAGAATTATCGAGTGGAAAAAGAAAAGAGTGGTGAGAACATCAGAGGGTAAAAGCCATATTATTTTGAGTGAAACACGAGTGGAGAGTGATCCACATTCTTGAGTGTAAACACGTAAGGGAGTGATTCGTGAGGTCCTTTCTTTTTCTTTTTTCTTTTTGTTTCTAACCTTTGTTTTGCAGAAATCATGTCTCACGATAGTGGTAAGAGCATTGCCAAAGATGATACAAAATTGGCTGATCCGAAAGTGTTTATGGAGGTCATGATGAGTGAGATGAGGCGTGTGATGAAAATGGAGATGGAGCAGGTTCACGAACGGATAGATCAAATGGAGAATAGACGTGAGGAGCAACCACAAAAAGGTCGTAATTTGCGTAGAAGGGAAAGAGATCCACCGAGGGAGGAGGATGAAGAGTGTTATGGGTCTGGTTTTGATAAAGAAGAAGATCGGGATTCCATTGTTAACAATAGGAGACCTGGAGGAAGATATAGAGAAGCTAGGAATCGCGAAGATAACAACTTGGGTGGTATTAAGATGAAGATTCTGTCCTTTCAAGGTAGATCTGATCCTGAGGCATATCTTGAGTGGGAGAAGAAGATGGAGTTCATGTTTGATTGCCACAATTACTCCGAGACAAAGAAGGTAAAATTAGCTGTGATTGAATTTTCTGAATATGCTATTACTTGGTGGGATCAGCTTGTGATAAACAGGAGGCGGAATAGAGAACGCCTAATAGACACATGGGAGGAGATGAAAGTAGTGATGAGAAAGCGATTTGTTCCAAGTTACTACTACCGAGAGTTGTACAAAAAGCTACAAGGTCTTAGACAAGGGAGTCGAAGCGTAGAGGATTACTACAAGGAGATAGAGATTGCTATGATCCGTGCTAATGTAGAGGAGGATCGGGAGGCTACAATGGCTAGATTTTTACTTAGCTTAAACCGGGAGATCCATGATAAGGTAGAGATCCAGCGTTTTGTGGAATTGGAAGATATGGTGCATATGGCTATCAAAGTGGAACAACAACTCAAGAGAGGGGTGGAACACATGCAGGCCATAACTTTAGTTCTACCTCTTGGAAAAATCGAGTCATGCCAAGCCGCTGGACAAGTCACAAACGCCCAAACCCGAGCCCAAGTCCGCGACCACCAGCCACGTTCCTCAAGGTAAAACCGAAGCCTCTACCTCTAGGAATCGTGATATTAAATGTTTTAGATGTCAAGGCAGAGGCCACATAGCAAGTCAATGTCCAAACAAGCAAGTCATGGTGTTGCAAGCCAATGGTGAAATTGTGACCGATGATGAAGATTTCGACACCGACGACATGCCGCCATTGGAGGATGTTTCCGAGGAGGAGCATTTAGCCCCTGACGCATTGACATTGGTGGCGAGGAGAGCATTGAGCTTGCAAGCAAAAGGAGTTGATGAAATACAGCGAGAGAATATCTTTCACACTAAGTGCTACGTTAAAGACAAGGTATGTAGTGTAATTATTGATGGTGGTAGTTGTACTAATGTTGCAAGCACAATTATGGTAGAGAAATTGGGATTGCCTATGGTAAAGCACCTTAGACCGTATAAGTTGCAATGACTAAATGATAGTGGTGAGATAAGGGTGAACAAGCAAGTGTTAGTTGTATTTCGAATCGATAAATACGAAGATGAAGTGTTGTGTGATGTAGTACCGATGCAAGCGGGACACTTATTGCTAGGGCGTCCATGGCAGTTCGATAGGCAAGTAAAGTATGATGGCTTTACGAATAAGTACTCTTTTGTACTTAATCAATGATCAATCACTCTTGTACCATTGATACCGCAACAAGTATACGAGGATCAAGTGAGATTACAAAATGAGAGTGATCAAAAGAAAGAGAGTGAGTAAAAGAAAAAGAGTGAAAATCAGAGAGAGGCCGAGAAAAATGAGAGAGAAAAAGAAAATCAAAGTTCGGCCCTTGAGAGAAAACAAAAGAATTTTTATGCAAAAGTGAGAGATCAAGCGAGCAATGTTTTCAACTCAGTTGATGATTGTACTTTTGTACAAATAGGCACTTTTAAACACTAACGAACTTGACCTTGCTTTGCCTAGTTCTATTGTTTCTCTTTTGCAGGAGTACGAGGATGTCTTCCCCGAGGAAACACCACATGGGTTACCTCCAATCCGAGGGATTGAACATCAAATTGATTTTGTTCCCGGTGCAACCATTCCAAACTGACCAGCTTATAGGAGCAATCCCGAGGAGACAAAGGAGCTTCAACAGTAGGTAAGTGAATTGTTGGAGAAAGGGCACGTGAGGGAGAGCATGAGCCCATGTGCGGTTCCGGTCTTACTTGTACCTAAGAAGGATGGGACGTGGAGAATGTGCGTTGATTGCCGAGCCATCAACAACATAACGGTAAAGTATCGTCACCCTATCCCACGCTTAGATGATATGTTAGATGAGTTGTATGGTTCTTGCATATTTTCTAAGATTGACTTAAAAAGTGGTTATCATCAAATTAGGATAAAAGAAGGAGATGAATGGAAAACCGCCTTTAAAACAAAATATGATTTGTATGAATGGTTAGTTATGCCTTTTGGTTTGACTAATTCTCCGAGCACCTTTATGAGACTTATGCATCATGTTTTGCGTGCATTTATAGGCAGATTTGTTGTTGTCTATTTTGATGATATACTCATTTATAGCAAAAACATAGACGATCATGTAGTACATTTGAAATCCGTTTTAGATGTGCTAAGGAAAGAAAGGTTGTTTGCTAATTTAAAGAAATGCACTTTTTACGCCGATAAGCTTGTATTTTTGGGATTTGTTGATAGTGCACAAGGTATACAGGTTGATGAAGAGAAGGTACGTGCAATCCAAGAATGGCCAAGCCCCACAAGTGTAGGTAATGTTCGTAGTTTTCATGGACTTGCTAGTTTCTACCGGCGGTTCGTGAAGGACTTCAGTAGCTTAGCCGCACCGCTTACCGAAGTGATCAAGAAGAACGTTGGATTTCGGTGGGGAGAAGAACAAGAGAAGGCATTTCAATTAATCAAAGAGAAGCTGACTAACGCACCTTTGTTNCCCCACAAGTGTAGGTAATGTTCGTAGTTTTCATGGACTTGCTAGTTTCTACCGGCGGTTCGTGAAGGACTTCAGTAGCTTAGCCGCACCGCTTACCGAAGTGATCAAGAAGAACGTTGGATTTCGGTGGGGAGAAGAACAAGAGAAGGCATTTCAATTAATCAAAGAGAAGCTGACTAACGCACCTTTGTTGTCTTTACCTAACTTTTCTAAAATGTTTGAAATTGAATGTGATGCTTCAGGTGTTGGTATAGGCGCCGTTCTTATGCAACAACGACGACCAATTGTTTACTTCAGCGAGAAACTCAGCGGGGCAGCCTTAAACTACCCAACTTATGACAAGGAGTTGTATGCATTGGTTCGGGCTTTAGAGACGTGGCAGCACTACCTATGGCCTAAGGAGTTCGTGATTCACACCGATCATGAGTCCTTGAAACACTTGAAGGGCTAACACAAGCTAAACAAAAGGCATGCGTGATGGGTGGAGTTCATAGAGACGTTTCCATACGTCATTCGGTACAAGCAAGGTAAGGAGAATGTCGTCGCCGATGCACTTTCTCGCAGGTATGCCTTACTCTCCACACTTGATGCAAAATTGCTTGGTTTTGAACACATTAAAGAATTATATGCAGAAGACCACGAATTTTGTGAGGAATATCGAGCTTGTGAGAAAATTGCCTCTAATAAGTTCTTTAGGCTTGATGGATTCCTATTTCGAGAAAATAAGCTATGCGTGCCTAATTGTTCTATGAGGGAGTTGTTAGTACAAGAATCACATGGTGGGGGATTAATGGGACATTCTGGAGTTGTGGTGGGGGATTAATGGGACATTCTAGAGTTGAAAAGACTTTACCTATTTTGCAGGAACACTTCTATTGGCCTCACATGAAACGAGATGTCGAACGGATTTGTGGTAGATGTGTCACATGTAAGCAAGCTAAATCCAAAGTGCAGCCTAACGGTTTGTATACTCCTTTACCAATTCCTAGTGAGCCTTGGATTGATATTTCAATGGATTTTATGTTAGGCTTGCCTAGGACTAAACGTGGAAGAGATTCAATTTTTGTGGTCGTGGATAGATTTTCTAAAATAGAACATTTTATTCCATGTCACAAAACGGATGGCGCTTTGCATGTTGCTGATTTGTTCTTTAGAGAGATTATGAGATTACATGGCATGCCTAGGACAATTGTTTCGGATAGAGATGCTAAGTTCTTGAGCTATTTTTGAAAGACTTTGTGGTGTAAGCTAGGTACTAAGCTATTGTTTTCCACTACTTGTCATCCACAAACTGATGGTCAAACTGAAGTAGTAAATAGGACTTTGTCTACTCTATTGAGGGCAATCATTAGAAAAAACATCAAAACATAGGAAGAATGTTTACCACATGTTGAGTTTGCATATAATAGAGCTGTTCATTCTGCTAACAAATTTTCGCCATTTGAAATTGTGTATGGGTTTAATCCTTTAACTCCATTGGATTTATCTCCTTTACCTTTGACGGAGCACATTAATTTAGATGGCAAAAAGAAAGCTGATTTTGTGAAGTAGATTCATGAGAAAGTAAGACTCAACATTGAGCGTAGAACGGAGCAATATGCCACACAAGCCAACAAGGGACGTCGCAAACTGGTTTTTGAACCCGGAGATTGGGTTTGGCTGCATATGAGAAAAGAAAGATTCACGGTAAAAAGACGTTCCAAATTGCTCCCAAGAGGAGATGGTTCTTCCAAGTCCTCGAGCCTATCAATGACAACGCTTACAAACTAGATTTACCTGGTGAGTACAATGTAAGTGCCACTTTTAATGTTACCGATTTGAGTCCTTTTGATGTAGGTGATGATTTGAAGGCAAATCCTTTTTCAAGAGGAGGAGAATGATGGAGATCAAGGCACCGCTTCGAAGGATCTCGTTCAAGTACCAATTGGGCCGGTTACAAGAGCATGAGCAAAGAAGTTCAAGGATGTACTCAACGGACTCATCCAAGAGTTATGGGCTCAAGCAAATTCGTGGAGGCCCATTGAGCATGATCCACGTGGGCAACAAAGAATCGTCACCTTGATTCAAGTTCTAGAAGGATCTAGTCAAGGTTAAGAATTGGCAAGAAATATTTTGGGTCTATTCTAGAAGGATCGGATTGCATGGCTATTCTAGGCGCCACTTTCTTTTCTTGTATGTTGTCTTTTGTTTCCTTCTATATGACTCTAGGCGTCCAGCTCTTCTTTCCTATTTTAGCGTTTCTTGTTTTTGGCAAGTAAGGATTTATTTTAGCATTGATTAGAAGGAGTGGGCATCCAGCCTTTATTGCCTTATATGTCTTGTGTGTTTTAGGAAAGTAAGGATTTCTTTTCTCACCCATTTTCAGCTTTAATTAGGTTTTCTATGTTAGGGTTTTTTTCCTTGTAATGTTCAGCCCTTTA
>FXXK01001401.1:59314-79205 GCA_900184695.1 Betula pendula
AGCATAACATCGTGAGTATTTTCACCATTTAAGAATAGTTCAGCCAACAAACCTTAACCCTATCTCTGATTCTAATCTTTGATGCAAGAAGACGTACACCAGGCCCAATAGCAAACCATCCTACGATTATCAAAATAAAAACGCCCCACTCTTCTACGAGCATCATTCCATCACTTTTATACATATACCTTTGGTAAAGGATTAGCTGACACTATATCAAGTATAGTTTATATTATATATAGTATATATTATATATACTATTATATATATATATAGTTAATTTGTTATCAAACATGCATGTTACTCTTTCTAAAAAAAAGAACATGTGGAGAGTTTGACAAGTGATTTCTCAAAATCTTAACTCGGCCCAATACGGGTCTTGAGGGCCTAACAACGTTTTGACAAAATCGCCTTCAGCAGTTCGGGCCCTCAACGGTTTTATTGCACCAATCTTCACACGATATTTGGGCGGGGCCCATATGCCCATGGATCGGCAATTGCCGACTCGTAAAGTAAGGTTGCATCTGTAGATTTTGGTTGATGAAATATGAATAGTTGCTAAAATGATTCGTTCGGAATTTCCCAAGGCTATGTTTCTTGGTAGAAATTTTTCCAGGAATTTCTTTAGAAGAACAAAAAAAAAGAGAAAAAAAAAAGAATTGTCTATTTTAAGTTCTCGTGGAAAATATGAAGGCCGACCCCTTGAAATAGATTAATTGGAGGTGCTATCCTCCCTCAAAATGATCTATATATCACTTTATTTTCTATTTGTAATAGATAGAATCAATGGTTTTCGTAATATCAGATAAATAAGCTTGAACCTGTTTTTTGTTAAAAAAAAATTTTCTTATTTTTCTCCAAGTTTAAGCCTGTTTTATAATAGAAATTAAGCATTTTTTATTGTTTATTTTTTTCATCAAACGCCAAACTCCAAGCAAACCCCCCATTTGGTTGAAAAAAAAAAAAATAAAAAAAAAAAAAAAAAACCCACCTTTGGTATTGCATAAACGAATCCGAAGTAATTATCCACAAAACAAAAAAAAAAAGTAATTATTCTACAATAACAGATTGGAAACCGTGAGAGGGTTTATTAGTTGTCCAAGGTCAAATACTCGTGGCCTTGGTCAACGACTTGAATGTGACCGAAGATCCCAACGGCAACGTTCCAGCCTCAATCGTAAACGTGTCATAACGTAGGAAAAACTCCACCAACATTACTCTAGACAATAGCACCACTAGATCCTTCCCCAGACACTGCTTATCCTCCACCGTCGGATCATCAATCTCCCGTCCGTTTGACCAGTAAACAAACTTCAACAGCTTCTCCCCCTCACCAACAAACTTTATTTGAGTAAGCAAGTGGTACATATTACATTTTGAAACATGTAACATGACAAACTGATTACATGGCATAACCACTGTTAATTTTATAGACGGAAAGTCAATGAGAGAATCGATTTGAAAAATATGCATTACTCAAGGAGTTAATTATAAAAATTACAAACCCATGGGTTAAATTGAAATCACGTGAAACCCAAGAATTATAAAAATGTTACTAAAAAGAAAACCCCAAATTCAAGGTAATTTTTATAGTTTCAAATTTTTGTTATACAATATTATTAAAAAAAATTGTTCATCATTATTTGAGTTGGAAAGAAAACAAACAAGAGGCTTATCAAGTCATTGTAATTAATTATTGAGCAAATGATATTCTTATATATTAAGATTGTCAATTCATGTCACCATGTCAGGTTAATTTATGGGTTAACCTTGATACGACTCATTTAAATAAGTGGGTGACACGATACGATTCACATAACATGTTTAACAAATAGGCTGTGTTGAGTTCACCCAACACAACCTGCACAACCTATTTAATAAACAAGTCATATTGGGGTAAACATGACCGTTTGACTCATTTCAACCTATAAATGAATTTAAATAAAATAATAATAATTTATCTAAATTATGAATTTTATGTAAATATGAATTTATATTAATTTAGAATTTTAGGGTTTTGTTTTTTAATTGTAAAAAAAATATTAATTTAATTTATACTGGTTATTTATGCAAGTTAAGCCGGGATTAACCCGTTTATTAAATGGGTTAATTCAAGTTGACCCAAACCCCATTATACAAAACACTAACTTTTTAATTTTGTATTGAATTTGCGAGTCGTGTAAAAAATTGTCAATTCTATTATATCTAAATCTAATAAAAAAAAAAGAATGACAGTAAGAATGACAACCCTATTATATTTAGATCTAATACAAAAAAAAAAAAAAAAAAAGAATGACAGTAAACCTATCATAAATATATTACCAAGTATACATGATCAATGGGCTTCTCATTATATACTGACATATCCTTAATATTACAAAATAAAAATTTTGTTTGGTTTGCTTTTTTGGTATATATATATATAATTTGTTAGTTCATATGCATTTACTCTTTCTTAAAAAAAAAACATGTGGAGAGGTTTGACAAGTGATTTTCTCAAAATCTTAACTCGGCCCAAACAGGTCTTGGGGCCTAAACAACTGGTTTGACAAAATCCGCTTCAGCAGTCGGGGCCCTCAATGGTTTTATTCACCAATCTTCACCATGAATATTTTGGGCTGGGCCCATATGCCCATGGATCGGCGAACTCGTAAAGTAAGGTTGCATCTCGTAGATTTTGGTTGATGAAATATGAATAGTTGCTAAAATGATCGTTTCGGAATTTCCCAAGGCTATGTTTGCCTTGGTAGAAAATTTTTCCAGGAATTTCTTTAAGCAAGAAAAAAGAAAAGAAAAAAGAATTTGTCTATTTTAATTCTCGTGGAAAATATGAAGGCCCGAACCCCTTGAAATAGTTAATTGGAGGTGCTATCTCCCTCAAAATGATCTATTATCACTTTATTTTCTTATTTGTAATAGATAGAATCAATGGTTTCTCCGTAATATAGAAAATAGTGAAAGGAAAGGATGATTTGTTGGGTTTTTTTTTTTTAATTTATAAGAATATTTTTGTTTTATTAAAACATTTTTAAAATTATTTTTATCTTTTTTTAATAAATTTAGGAATATTGACAATTTGTTATAATTTTGAGAGACATTGAATTGATCAATAATTTAGAAGGAAACATTGACGGGTATTTACATTAAAATGGAGACAAAGATTTCTTTCAAAAGCAATGTTACACATAATTATCCAACACGAAACCATGTTGAGCACGTAAATGAAATTGACCACACAACTTCATACAAAACTCAAAAAGCAAACCCCACCCATTTAGTGAATAAATTAAAAAAAAAAAAAAAAAAACCACCCATTTGGAATACAACGAAGTACGAACAAGTAATTAATTCCACAAAGACAAAAAAAAATAAAAAGTAATTAATTCTACAAAACAAATTCAAACCGTGAAAGGGTTTACTAGTTGTCCAAGGTCAAATACTCGTGGCCTTGGTCAACGACTTGATTGTGACCGAAGATCCCAACGGCAACGTTCCAGCCTCAATCGTAAACGTGTCATAACGGAGGAAAAACTCCACCAACATTACTCTAGACAATAGCACCACTAGATCCTTCCCCGGACACTGCTTATCCTCCACCGTCGGATCATCAATCTCCCGTCCGTTTGACCAGTAAACAAACTTCAACAGCTTCTCCCCCTCACCAACAAACCTATCACCCACAAACTCCTCGGAATTTTCGAAAATCTTTGGATCCTTAGTAGCCAACGGCTGATATCCGAAGATCATCTCACCCCTCTTGATCTCAAAAGCAGCATCATGGCTTTGGACCACTATATCCTCCTTTGCCTTGCCGTACTGGAACGGAACCGGAGGCTCTATCCTCAGTGCTTCGTAGACAACCGACTTTGTCAAAGTCATCTTATTCAACGCAGATAGAGTGATCATCGTCCCACCTTCATCTCTAACAACTGTCCTGATCTCATCAGCCAACTGGCGGTGTAACTCTTCTCCTGCTAATCCAACCCACTTGATCAGACCGGGAAACGTCGTCTTCGTTCCAGCATACGTATTGAAACCCGCCATGAAAAGTAGGTTATGGCAAGCTTCATCTCTTTGAAGACCGAAAACCTCAGTCGCTTCATCCAAAATCGGCTTCGTTGACTCGTAAAACGCTTCGTAAACCTTATCATATCCGGATTTCACCAGAAATGATGGTAAAGGAAACGTGTGTAATACTAAATCTTCAACACAGTTTAACCACTTGGATAGCCCGAGTGTCATCAACGGTGCAAGTTGGAAGAACAGCCACTTGTCCAAGAGCTTAGGGCCGTCGGATCCGAGTTTTGTGTCGGAAGGCTTTCGGTCACAGAAGAGCTGAAACACGAAGTTGAATGACATGTTTTCAGCGAGGGTATTGAAGTCGGCGCCGGCGGGTTTGGCGGATAACTGATCTTCGAGGTTGATGAAAAACTCCGACAAGGAGTTCCGGAAGAGCGGAATGAACTTGTCGTGGCGGCCCGCGAGAAGAGAGAAAAACCAACTCTTGAGACGAGTGTGGTTGGGTTCGGAGGGGTCGAGGTAAGCACAAACACGGTAGCCACCGGTGAAGGCGGTGGAGGGCATGAAAGTGCCGTCGAAAACGTTGAGTTTTTCAACTTTGGAGGTGTCAAAGAGGATGGGAAAGGTGAGAGCATCAAGAACAGCAACGACTTTAGAGTTGGAAGATATGAAAGGGCCGGGAGGCATATTGGTACGGAAGACGGTGGATTGGTATTTGTTTATTCGGGTTCGGAAGAAACTTTCCCGGCCTTGGTTGTAGAAGTAGTCTAGGCGGTCTTTGATCGGACCAAGAAAGGGGTGGCCATAGTTTCCGGGGATGGGCTTCAATGGGAGTTTTGATGGAGGAGAGTCATCATCAATGGAATTTGCAGATCTAGACATGGTTGGGAGTTTCGAAAATGGTTACCTAGGACTAGGAAGCTGATTCGCCTGATTGCTTGAGTCATATTCTGAATCATATATATAGAAGAGTACGTAATGGTTGTTGTCATTTTTTCTTTTTTTATTATATTTGTCTATTTTTTAATATGTGGATAAAGATAGTCCCACAAATACAATAAAAAGCTCTTAAAAACAAAACAAAAAAAATGTCACATATATAAAGATAGAGAAAAAAGATAGACATCAAACATATATATATATATATATGAAAAATGTTAGACTTAGTGTGCTACCTCCTTTTGGGGCTAGCCACATGAGCTATAGGCTCGCAATTCAATGTTTAATAGCTTATGTGAGTATAATGCAAGGGATTAGTTTGATAATTCCTAACTTGGCCTCTACGCTTGGTATCCAGCTCGAAGTACTGTCTATGTGACAGGATAATATGGGAAATCTTAATCCAAAAATAAATGATAGACTTACATAAGTTTTTACCAAAAAAAAAATAAAAAAATTACAAAGTGATGTAGCACAATATAATTAAGAATGAGATAAATTTAAATTTTGAGAAATTAAAATATTGTACCACTTCACTTTGTAAGAGTATTTTTTGCAGGTCTAACACCTAACAAATGTTAAATATAAAACCTATAAAATAACATTCTGTACAGATGATATTTCCTAATGACGTTAAACCTCAACCACTATTCCCACCGCTTCTTTTCTTTATTGATTGCAAATTTTGTTTTTGTCTACTTTTTTATTTGACGTGCTACTTCTTCTCCAACATATATATACAAAAACACGTTTAGAACTCCTATATATATATTGTTGGCAGACTTTCTCCTTCTTCCTTTCGAAAGAAACATTAATTTAAACCAAGGCCGTGAAAGGGGAGGCCATAGTTTCCGGGGATGGGCTTTAATGGGAGTTTTGATGGAGGAGAGTCATCATCAATGGAATTCGCAGACAGTTTGAGCTAATTTTCAGAGAAAATTTTAAAATAGAAATATCAGTTGCATGCTCATATATATATATATATATAATACACATCATTCTCTTATTTATTTTTTATTTATCTCTTTCGATTAATTTTTGAAGTTTATTATTGAATTGTTGTGAGTTATATATGGGTCCACTAATTTACTATAAAATGTTTGAACATTTAGTCTATATCCTTCTTAAAATACTTTTACCGTATACTAAAAAGACTCTCAGAATGACATAAACATTACTTAAAAAAAACTCATTTGAGCCCCACTTCTTTACTCTTCTTTATGAATAATGCTCGGTTGGTGTTGGGCTAGCTAGGACTAGGAGGCTTAATTGAGGCATATTCTGATTTGTACGTTTTACCCACTTCTTTACTCTTCTTTATGAATAATGCCTGGTTGACTCTTCTTTATGAATAATGCTTGGTTTGTGTTGGGCTGGCTAGGACTAGGAGGCTTGAGTCATATTCTGACTAGTACGTTTTACTTCTTCAAAGAATATACAATGCTTCGCATTATTTTTTTTTTTACTCATTTTTCACATATTTTTTTATAGAGTAATGTTTATGCATTTATTTTATGTTATTTTTAAAATCTTTTTAGTACATATAAAATAAGTTTTTTTACTTTTAAAATAAAAGTTGGGACTCACTTGCTCTTCTAAAAAAAAATTTTTTTAAAAAAAAAACCCATTTTACATGTACTAAAAGAATTCTGAGAAGGACATGAAGTAAATGCACAAACATTACTCTTTCTTATATCTAATTTTCAAATCTACCATTAAATTGTTAAACCTACATGTGGTTTACGCTAATCGAATAATAAATTTGAAAAGCCAATGTAATAAGATGAGTGAAATATGCATGAGTAGAAGAATAATGTATATCATTTTTTATAAATATATATAGAGAGAGAAAAATGCTACACATCATTTCTCTACTTATTTTTTATCTATTTTTTTAAATTAAATTTTTAAATCTACCATTAAATTGAAATATCCACATATATTTCACACCAATCTAATAATAAATTTAATAAATTAAAAAAAAAATGAATTGTATCATTTTTCCCATATATATATATATCAACTCACGTAAGCCTCACTTCTTTAATATTTCTTAAAAATGTCAAACCTTGACCACTATTCCAACCACAGCTTTTCTTTATTGATTGCAACACGTTCAGAAATAACGGTGTCAAAGGTTCAAAAATAACGGAGTCAAACTTCCGATTCAGAATTTTTGACTTTAATATCATATTAACTCATTATTTTTTACTTTAATAATAATAATACACCAATTTATCTTCTAAAGAGAGAAAAACCAAAAAGCAGCCGCTCGGTGAGACTTAAATTAAAAAAAAAACAAAACAAAACAAACACAAAAAAAGACAGCTCATATATAGCGCATGCCTTCAGTGTTTCTTTCGATTTGTAGGGTCGTGCGTGGCTTTAGATAATTTAGAGGTTTTCTTTTTATAAATTTTCTTTGGTGTGAAAATGAAATTAACGTGTATTAGGAAGCCCCCTTTATAATTTTTTTCTCTTTTATTTTATTCAGTTTCCTCTGAAGCTGGATGAGATCAAAGCTTCTTAGTCTGTTTGGTTTCTTAAAAAGTCAGATTAAATCTAAGGTCTTAGGAGTTTTCGAACTCCCGATAGTTTTATCCATCAGATTGCGCCGCGGCTTTCAAAAGCTGCATTCGCAGGTTACTTTTTCCTCTTTGGGTTTTCTCCCTTATTGTGAGGTGCTAGTGGCCTATCTGATTAGGATTTTTCAGTTGAGTAACGCCTTGTTAGTTCTTGCTTTTAATTTTTCTCGTAAGGTTTTAGCCTTACGTTTCTGTATTGTTTCCCTTTAATATATGTGAATCATGTGATGATGCACTTACAAAAAAAAAAAAAAAGAAAAGAAAATGAAATTAACGTGTATTAATTTGAAATTTTGAATTTTGAGTGGTACCAAAATCCGGTGTACCTAATTGAATTATTTTTATTTCATAATTCATTTTGTTACATTAATTATAATTATACATAGAGGTATTTGGGCTATAATAGTGACAGCGAATGGAATTGCGATAAGAGTTCCACGTAGACGTTACATGGCTAGCTAGTTTTAGAGGAGTTTACAGTGATAGCAGATAAGATAAAACAGAAGGAGGAAACAAATGCACTACAAACACCTCAAGACGTCGTCGGATTATCTTTATTATTTATCATTATCTCGTAGCTTTACAGTAGCCAAATTTACTTTGTTATCTCGTATAAGACGTGTCGTGTATGACCTGCCTTTCACATGGTGGGCAGATTAGTCGGTTGGATAGAAATTGTAGTTAATTTACAAGAAAAAGTAATATCCTTAATAAAATAATTCTTAAAAAAAAAAATTAAAACTAAAAATTAAAAAAATATATTATTATTATTTTTGAAAAAAAAAACACTACAAACCAATTAGACAAATTCAAGAATTAAAAAAAAAATCGTTTAAAAATATTATAATTTTTTTTTTTAAAAAAAAATTATTATTATTATTATTTTCGAATTCATAACGGTTAGAAAAAACTAAAACTAAAAAAAACTAACAATTTTTATATATATATAAATAAAAACACTCTAACCCAATTGGCCAAACTCAAAATTTTAAAAAAATTATAAAGATTTCGTTTAAAAAAATTATTTTTTAAAAAATAAAATTAAAAAGAGTATTTGATCTTATTGAAAAATTTATAGGGTCATTTTTGTCTTTTTTTTTTGCCATTGGGGGGGACATTGTCATTTGTTTGGTAGTTTGAGGGGGACATTGTCACAATTGAAAGTTTGGAGAGGACATTGTCAATTGGGTGGTAATTTGAGGGGGGTATGTGGACTTTTCCCTAATTTATATAAATTAGTTTAAAAAAGTGATATGTGTTTTTTAATATGTGAAAAGTATATATTTTTTAAATAGCATGTGTTTTTTACTTGTTTTTTTAATAGCATTAATAAAAAAAATTATGTGCTTCTCTCACGTACTAAGAGACACATGTTATTTTATTAAATTGGTTTGTATGGTTAAAACTTGAAACTACCAAGACCCTAGCATAACATCCTCTCTTTTATAGACAAACTACTTCCGGTTGCCTTGACTCCACCCCCCTCCTCCTACACTCCTCCTTTCCTTCTTCTCCCTCTCTTTCCCGACTTTTTAAAAGCATTTTTAGCCTATTTGGAGATCCTACCTCGGCACAGCAACTTTGCCGACCTCTCATTCACCCCATGATGATAAGCCTCCTCCACCTCTCGCCACTCTCAGCTTCGAATCTGTCTTCGCCGGTTAGCCTCTTCATCCATATTGCCTCCCGTTGGTGGATCTACTCAGTGTCTTTATTTTATGTTCTTTATTTTTTCCTGTTTTTATTTGTTCCGTCCTATGTGCGGATATTTCTCTCCTAACCTTTAGAATCAAGGAGGTGTAGATTGGTATGAGAGACTATCTCTCATGGCTGGAAAATAAGAAGATGAGAATTTGAACTATCCATGTCTCAGATCTAGTCTACTCGATGCAGATATGCTCATAAGTCACCGAAAGTTAAAGTCATAAATTGTTCTTTAATTGTTAAGATATTTTTGTCTAAATTTATAGCTGTATAATTTTATAGTTTTATGTTATGTTTATCTGCATTTTCTTCTCTAATATAAAAGCTTTATGCTATGAATTTATCATTAATGAAATATGACAGATTCACACTTAAAAAAAAAAAAAAGTTTGAATGAATTAGTTGCAAACTGAATTTCCATATTATCAATAGAATATGGCAATCTGCATTTCTCAATGTGGTTGAGGAGATCCTTTTTTTAGAATCCCCAAGGAAATCCAATGCATTGAGATAGCAGGTCCTCAATCCAGAGCTCATAGTAGGCGAGGGAGGACGGACGGTTCATTGCAATTGGAACGAGGTACTAGACTTGGAGCACTTAACCTGTTGATGTGGTACCAACATTAAGCATAATTCCCATCAGGGTAGCACTGGATTGCACTTATATATATATATATTCTATTAATTTAATGTGTTATTTTTATGTTATTTTTATTTGATAAGAGTATAAAATAACTTTAAAAATAACCGAAAAATAAAATTAAAATAGCTCAAAAAGAAGTTCAAAATATTAAAAAAGAGTAAAAAAGGTGCATTATTTAAAAATCGGTTACAAATTAATAATCGGTTTCAATAATCACTTTAAAACTGGTTAGTCGCAATCACAACCAATAGGCCGATTGTAATTAATTGCGGTTATTAAAAATATAATAACTAAAGACCTTAATTGCAATTACAATTATAATTACAATTATTAACTAATAACCACAACCAATTTTACAACCTTACACCATATCTTTTGAGATTTCACATTCACCGGGCTTCTCAGGTTCTGAGAACTTGAGGAGCGCGTGATCTTCGTAAAAGTTTTGGTAGACTATTATGGGTCTCATGGGTTGTGAGCATTTTGCTCTTCACTTGGGCTTTTTGGTTCTTATACCTGGTCCAATTCCCCAACACAAATCGTTGTAGAAGTGAGGAAACTTTCTAGATGAGGAATAGAGAAATTGGTGAAAGGTAGGGATCATTCCAGGGATTTTTTTTTTAAAAAAAAAAAAAAAATTATAAGAATACTTTCGTCATATTGAAACATTTTTAAACTCATTTTTATCCTTTTTTACTAAATTTAGGGATATTGACAATTTTTTATAATTTTGAAAGTCCTTAACTTAATCAATAATTTAAAAAGGAGACCTAAATTTTTCTAATCAACCTATAAAAATATCATATGTTATTTTACATATGGCTGTCAAAACGAGTTAATAGGTCGGGTTCGAATTGATCCGCTTTACCCGTCAACCCGTTAAAGCCAAACATGAATCCAATCCGTTTAATAAACGGGTTGACACAACATGACTCGCGATTTTACAGGGTTGACACAACGCGACCCGTCTAACCCGTTTAGTTAACGGGTCATATCATGTCGACCCGACTCGTTTGACACGATTAAGTAATCGGGTCAAGTTGACCCAACATGACCCGGACTTTAAGTAAATTATATTTTTTTTTTAAAAAAAAAAAATCAATTTCTCATATATATATATTTTTTTCAAAAGTTTTTCATAATCCTTCATTTGGAAAAACACAATCCAATATTCTTTTTGTTCAAAAGTTTATCAATTAATGCTATTTCAAAAGGAAATCAAATATTCAAAAGTCCTGGTACATGGTCCAATCACCTAATTGGATGATTTATAACTATTATCTATGTATCTTGCATATCATGACAACAATCCTAACTATTATCTCATCTATATTCCTAGATATAAATTTGGGAGAGAAAAACTTTTACATGATAAAAGACAAAACAAAATGAATGTAAACATGAATCGCTCAGGAGTGAAATTAATGCAACATGCCAACACTGTTTCTCAAATTTTTTTTGACACATTATTTTGAAATCAAAATTTTGATTTTGATTTTATTTGATTTTATTTTTTTTGAAAAACCTAACATTTATCTTCAAGTGGAGGGATGGATGTAAGAACTTTTAATCTAAGAGACCAAGTTGTATTAAATATATTTTCTTTCGAAGGCCCACTATCAAACGGTGAAGAAAAGAATTTAGGGAAGGAGAGGGTATTTTAAAATTTCTGTTTTGTGTTTGATCAAGTTGTATCGATTCATATACATAAAATTATATATATCAATTTTAATTCATTCATTTAATTAAAAGTGTGAAGACCGAAGTGAAATTGTGAAAGTGTGAAACCATGTGTTTAGGTTAGGTTAGTTTTAGACTTTTTGTGTTTTGCTTTTCAAATAAATTTTTTTTTTTAAAAAGGTTAATGGGTCGACCTGTTAACTAAACGGGTCATAAACAGGTTGACCCGAACCCGGTAACCATAAACTCAAATTCGTTATATTCGTATCGTATTTATGTTGAATTTATAGATCGTGTCAAAATTACCGCTCCTAATTTTACATGTGATAACTACACATTCTTTTAATTACAAAAACAAAATTAAAAGAAGTAAGACCTAAATTAAAATGGTAGTACAGGAAAGTACGTTTATTTTTTTCAAAAAGAAAGTTGGGCCACGCTAATATGACTTTATTGAGGTAAAGTCACGTGAGGCTCACGCAACTATGTTGACCACACATATATTTTTCTTAAAAAACAAAAATAAAAAACTGCATCGGTTCACCCTTAAGCATTCTGAACCGTACAACTTCATACAAAAACTCAAAACGCAAAACCCACTTATTTGCTACGTAGTAATTCATTCCACAAAACAAGAGTCAGACCGTGAAAGCGTTTATAGTTGACCAAGGTCAAGTACTCGTAGCCTTGGTGAAGGACTTGAAAGTCACCGAAGATCCCAACGGCAACGTTCCATCCTCAATCGTAAACGTGTCATAACGGAGGAAAACCCCCACCAACATTACCCTACACAATAGCACCACTAGATCCTTCCCCGGACACTGCTTATTCTCCACCGTCGGATCATCAATCTCCCGTCCGTTTGACCAATAAACAAACTTCAACAGCTTCTCCCCCTCACCAACAAACCTATCACCCACAAACTCCTCGGAATTTTCGAAAATCTTTGGATCCTTAGTAGCCAACGGCTGATATCCAAAGATCATCTCACCCTTTTTGATCTCAAAAGCAGCATCATGGCTTTGTACCACTATATCCTCCTTTGCCTTGCCGTACTGGAACGGAACCGGAGGCTCTATCCTCAGTGCTTCGTAGACAACCGACTTTGTCAAAGTCATCTTATTCAACGCAGATAGAGTGATCATCGTCCCACCTTCATCTCTAACAACGGTCCTGATCTCATCAGCCAACTGGCGGTGTAACTCTTCTCCTGCTAATCCAACCCACTTGATCAGACCGGGAAACGTCGTCTTCATTCCAGCATACGTATTGAAACCCGCCATGAAAAGTAGGTTATGGCAAGCTTCATCTCTTTTAAGCCCGAAAGCCTCAGTCGCTTCATCCAAAATCGGCTTCGTTGACTCGTAAAACGCTTCGTAAACCTTATCATATCCGGATTTCACCAGAAATGATGGTAAAGGAAACGTGTGTAATACTAAATCTTCAACAGAGTTTAACCACTTGGATAGCCCGAGTGTCATCAACGGTGCAAGTTGGATGAACAGCCACTTGTCCAAGAGCGTAGGACCGTCGGATCCGAGTTTTGTGTCGGAAGGCTTTCGGTCACAGAAGAGCTGAAACACGAAGTTGAATGACATGTTTTCAGAGAGGGTATTGAAGTCGGCGCCGGCGGGTTTCTTGGATAACTGATCTTCGAGGTTGATGAAAAACTCCGACAAGCAGTTCCAGAAGAGCGGAATGAACTTGTCGTGGCGGCCCGCGAGAAGAGAGAAAAACCAACTCTTGAGACTAGTGTGGTTGGGTTCGGAGGGGTCGAGGTAAGCACAAACACGGTAGCCACCGGTTAAGGCGGTGGAGGGCATGAAAGTGCCGGCGAAAACGTTGAGTTTTTCAACTTTGGAGGTGTCAAAGAGGATGGGAAAGCTGAGAGCATCAAGAACAGCAATGACTTTAGAGTTGGAAGCTATGAAAGGGCCGGGAGGCATATTGGTACGGAAGACGGTAGATTGGTATTTGTTTATTCGGGTTCGGAAGAAACTTTCCCGGCCTTGGTTGTAGAAGTAGTCTAGGCGGTCTTTGATCGGACCAAGAAAGGGGAGGCCATAGTTTCCGGGGATGGGCTTTAATGGGAGTTTTGATGGAGACGACACATTGTCATCAATGGAATTTGCAGATCTAGACATGGTTGTGGGAGTTTCGAAAATGGATTAGCCTGATTGCTTGAGTCGTATTCTAACTTGTTTTACTTCACGTATATATATATCAACTCACGTAAGCCCCACTTCTTCTGTTTTAAAAATTTTTGATACGACGTTTGCAGCCCCACTGCTCAGTAATACCACTGTTAACATTGTACATATAAGCTATTTTTTGAGCCGGATGTTTTACCCATTAGATTTGTACATTAATTGGATTATAACTGTAATTAGTTTTACTCGTTCGATTAGTTCATAGAGTTAGATAGTTCAATCTTTTATAAATAGCTTTTATTTCTTTGCATTTTTATCCGTACAATATTAATAATCACTTACCATAACTTACTAGGTTAGAGGTCAAAACTTTGAGATTGATTGACTAATCTTCAATTTAATGTCATACACTACTCTCAATATTGAATATTTAAATCACGAACTTCATCCTGATAACTAATCATAAGAGAAAATTTGCACATAACAAATCGTAGACTTGAAACGTATGAAATAATATTTCCTAGGAATCCCATGCCCTCAACCACTCATCCAACCACTTCTTTTTCTTTATTGATTGCGGCTTTTGTTTATGTCTACTATTTTAGCAGACCTGCTACTTCTTCTCCAATATATACAGCTCGTTTAGAACTCCTATATATTGTTGGCAGACTTTCTCTTTGTCCTTACAAAAGAAACACTAATTTAATCCAAGGATTGGCCTAACAATTGAGGTTGGAGGTTCTTAACTAATATTATTTCATAGATCTTAAGTTTGAGACTTGTTATGTGTAAATTCACTTTTAGAACCAACCATCCAGATAAAACTTGTAACTCAATTGTTTAATGTTAAGAGGAGTACGAGCTATCGAACTAGAGATTAGTCAATCAATTTCAAAGCTTTAACCTCCACCTTTGAAAAGCTTAATGGTGAGCTCGAGATGCTACCAAGCTGCAAAGAGCGGCACCGGATACCTCATATTCAGAAAAAAAAAAAAAAACCAATTTTGTCTTCTGAAGAGAGAAAAAAAAAAAAAAAAACAGCCGATCTGTGAGAGAATTTTTTTTAAAAAAAAAAAACACAAAAAAAAGACTTCATTATCTTGTAGCTTTATCTCGTGGCTTTACATTATCAGTTATCTCGTGGCTTTACATTATTATCAGTAGCCAATTTACGTTGTTATCTCGTAAGACATGTCGGGTATGACTTCACAAGCCATGGTGAAAACATGGGCGGCTCAATCTTTATGTAAATTAGGCCACTGTGAAGAGTTTGAAAGACTTTAATGTGATCATGTAAATTTATTTGTAAAAGATAGAATTTTCAAAAGAAAAAAAAATCCACAATTAATTTGATAAGTGAAGAGTTGAAAATTGAAATATATTAAAAAAATTAATTTTTTTTTTCTTTTGTTTATATATATTGTGTTAATACTGAATGATTATAATTCATATATTAATTTAATATTTAGTGTTAATATATTTCTCATTTAAGTTTTGACCCCGTCAATAAAAATTTATGGTTCATATTTGTCCCTAACAATGGGTTCCTCTTTAGCTAAGTTTTCTTCGTCCCTCGCTAGAGCTTACTCCCTCTTTGGCTCAATTGTCTTCGAATTCTTCTCTTTGCTCTTTGAAATGGTCCCCAATTTTCTATTTTGATTTCCAAATTTAAAAGAGAGGATCATCATTTTTTTTTTCAAATGTTTCAAATGTTTAGGCACTAGTCTAATTGGTGCCTATCACATCCCGCATACATTACGGAGAGGACGCAATATCAACGGATATAAAAATAAATAAAAAATAAATTTACCTGTATTAATCACCGGTGTAAATACTATTCATTACTAGTATTGCCTTTATCACTACTCATATCAGCTTGAATATTTTTTTTAACTGACGTGGCAAGTGTCATGTCACTAAGTAAGCCTCCCCTTGTAATTTTGTTATTTTATGTGTACCCATAGCATTTCTCCAATTTTTGTTATGTCTTGCTTACCAAATAATCCAATATTACACACACCGAAAAAAAAAAGAAAAAAGAGAGGTAGTAATAAGCTTTGAGCTACCTCTTTTCACATTCTTATCTTTTATGGTTTACAATAATTTTTTATAAATTTTGAGCTACCTCTACCTTCTTATCTTTTGATGGATTTTAACGTAGCTTTTACTATAAATTTTTTATATAGTAATATATATCGTCAGTCTCTTAAACGTAGACGGCTACGTTTTTTTAGTGCGTACTATTTTTTTATGAACTATTATTAAATTTTAGATTTAATAATAATTTTTACTGTCACATTAAAAAATGAGCAGACCCATATATTAGAATATGTATATTTTATAAATTCATCCATTCAAAATGATGTTTTTGTTCTCACAAAATAATATTTTTGTCCCTTTTTAGTTATTTTTTCTAGTTTTGTATATCGCTTTCAACATAAAAAAATTTTAAATTATTCTATTTATATAGTTTTTCTCCAAACTCTAGTGAGATATTATATGTATTTATATAAGTTCATCTTCAACTTATAATAATAATAATAAAAAAATTCATCATCTCACACCAAAAATTCTAATTCTATCCCTGCGTAAAGAAATGTGCACTAAAAAATATATGTAATATTTTTCTTTTATAAAATGATAAATGCATACAAATTTATAAGAAAATTATAAGAAAAATTATGGTACTGACAGAAAATTTTTGATAACCCCTCGTTTGGTGTAAAAAGGGTGGAAAGGGTTTTGATTTTTTGAACTTTTTGTTGATACGATGAAAAGTTTTTGGGTGGCCAATATATTGATTTGTGAAAAAGTTATGGCTTTGAATGCCTTTGATATTTATGATTCATCGATCTTAGTGTTTTGGAGTTATATCCTCCTTTATTGGGTTAACTAAGATTTTGGATTTTACTTGCTGATTATTTTGTACGGTTTTTATTTTTTTATTTTTTTAATGTGAATTTCAACTTTTTCATTAATAACAATTTTTAAGCAAAAGCTCTTACAATTAAAAGTTAAGGTAATAAGCTATAAGCTTCGATAATCATAGCTCAAGGCTATGAACTTACAAGTCATAGACAAAGACAAACAAATATTTATGTCATAATCTTTCACATACCTATGTACAACTCTAGTTATAGATCAGATCTGCAACAAGCAGAAAAATTCGAAGACATAGACAGTCCAATTCACACTAACATTATTAAAACTCCCTCAACCCGAAAGCTAGGGAAAATCACCTCCCTCAACCTGAAGGGCAGGGATAAACAGCAATAGAAATAAAATTAAAACAACAAAAACAAACAGTACCAAACAAATCCACCCACTAGAAGCGGAGGGAGGCTGGCCAGCATGGAGAAAGAAGCGTAGGAGTCCCGGAACACGGTGGAGGGGCGCAAGAGGGGAGAAACTCTCTAAAAATTTCAAATCTGGTTTTTAGAAACAAAACCAAAACTTTTAAAAAGCAGATCCGGGGCCATGGATAGTGGAGAAGGTAGAATCCGGCCATTGATGGTGGAGAGGACGTCGGCAAAACCTGCTGTGCTAATCACGTGAGGAAGACAAGGGAGAGGAGGAAATATGGAAGAGATCCCTCCTCTCCCGACCGTCCCTTTTTTTGGTTTCTTTCTCTGGAGCAGTTAGGGTTTTTTTCTCTCTATCCGATAGTAGGTCATAAAGTATTTTGTACGGTTTTTAAACCATTCAAATATAATTTGTTTTTTTTTGTTTTGGTATTTATAAAGTCAACCAAGAATCAAATAAAATCGAACACACAAACGAACCCTTAATAACTTGTAGTGTAGAAACCTTTTAGAGAATTAAGAAAGTATTTTTTTTTCTTTTGTATTTAATTCTTTTTTATCTGATGAGTGACGTTTGGGTGTATTAGGACTTTTAGAATTGAGTGATTTTCTCTATATTATTTTTTGTACTACATCATTTTGACTGTGAATTTTTTCATGGTCATCTCCACTAGTAAATGCAAGCTCTATAAGCAAAATCTTGGTCGTCTTCGCTAATAAAATATAAGCTTTTTAAGTCGAATCATTTAAATTATAATATTTTGTATGATTGTATTATTTTTTATTTTACTATTTCTCTACTTTATTGAATATCCATAAAATTATATCGTCTCAACAAGACGGGCGAGAGAGGGAGAAATCAATTGAGAATTGTAAGCAAAAACCTCTTTTATGATTTGTCTCGAACCCAAAAAAGTGTCACCTTAATTACACGTTTTAACATTACAAAAAAGAGTTATTGGCATATGAAAATGTCAAAAGAGTTGATGTGAAATATGAATAGTATGATATTCATTGTTTTTAGGTCTCAGAAATCATTAAGGGAGGACTCCATAATTACATTCAACAGATAATGTCTGCTTTAATTATTATAGGTAATGATGCACAACCGCAAGTTATCATTTCTCACGTACCAACGTTAATCAATCCTTGCAGAAATTGAACGCAACAAAGAAAATGAACCCCACAGGAGTTCACTATTTATAATAGGACAAAAATTATACTTAGCCCATAGATTTTAATTTTATTTAGATTTAATTTTTCAGTTTTTAATTTCAAATATATGGTTCTTAAATTTTGTCAAAATTTAAAATAAATATCTCTATTAATTTATTTCGAAGTTAACGATTTATCATATGCTACATATGTCTTATTTAACTTGTCATCGTTCATGTAAACACTCTAATACAATACATACAAGTCATTTATAAATTAAGTAAAAAAAAAAATTTATGATAACAAATTTTTTTTACCTTAAAACTTGATAAATAAAAGACTTTTTCTTCATCTTCTATGTCGTTTATTCTTCTTCATCTTTATGTAGCATACATTTGAAGCGGCAAAATAAGTTAAAGTGGAATGACGTGTTAAACGAAACTTATGTGGCATATGACAAACTTAAACTTTGATGGTAAAGTGACAGAAAGATCTATTTTAAATTTAAGCAAAACTTAAGAATTATATCTTTAAAATTGAAAACTTAAAGACTAAATCCAAATCAAATGAAAATTTAAAAGTTAAATATGATTTTTTCCTTGATATGACCCATTAGTTTTAATAAAAGGATAAAATTGTTTTTTTTTAAAAAAAAATTAACCGACTCTTCTAATTTCATTTAAAATTAAGAGAACATGGATTGTACGATCTAGGGGAAGCAGATATGATTTATTTTAAATTTAAGCAAAACTTAAGAATTATATCTTTAAAATTGAAAACTTAAAGACTAAATCCAAATCAAATGAAAATTTAAAAGTTAAATATGATTTTTTCCTTAATATGACCCATTAGTTTTAATAAAAGGATAAAATTGTTTTTTTTTTTTAAAATTAACCGACTCTCCTAATTTCATTTAAAATTAAGAGAATACTTTTCGATCTAGGGGAAGCAGATATGATTTTTCGGTGGCTACTTTCCTCATAAGACATGTTTTGGTACTCTTTAGCTCACCTTAATAACACGTTTAACATTACAAAGACGGCTAATAATTTGAAGGAAATGCGTGAAAAATATGTGATTCGCTTTTCAACAATCATCCGGTAATTTGTGCAGCTAAAGCATATGAAAATGTCATATAAAGCACATTTTGATGTGAAATATAAATAGTATGATATTCATTGCATTTGGATCTCATAAATCATTCAGAGAGGACTTCTTAATTACAATTAATTGATCTTGGACAAAGAATGTCTCCTTTAATTATTATAGGTAATGTTGGATCACCATCGGTCCAGCTCGAGATATTTGAACCTAAGACAAGAAATTTAAGTGAAATATTTTCTTTTAATTTAAATATTAAATTTTTAGTTAAAAATCATTCTTCTCGTTTTTTCTAATACAAAATTATTTATTAAGTTTTTGTATTCAAATTTTTCTAACAAATTCTTTTAATTTAAGGCAAAATACCTTTTACCCCCTGAAGTATTCACCCATTAGCACTTTAGTTTCCAATATTTAAAAAGTGACATTCGACCCCCTCAAAATATCCTATGTTACCAAACAATACCCTCCATCCATTTTTTTTGTTATTTGGGACGGAAGTCAAGTCACGTGTAAGGCACGTGACTTTTTTTTACCTAAATGTTCGAAAATGCCCTCTGAAGACTATAATTAATTAATTAATTTTTTTTAAAAAAAAAAACAGCATCGAAA
>FXXK01001401.1:80961-122532 GCA_900184695.1 Betula pendula
GGCGTCACCTGGGTTGTGCCAGAGCGCCACCCTGGCGCATCTGGGTGCCGCGGCCACCCGGCGTCGCCTGGGTGGCCAGCGCCGCCACGCCCAGCGTCATCTAGACGAAGGCGCCGGCGAGCACGCCCTAGCCGGATTCTAAGGGGTGGCTCGGCGGCACCCCAGAATGAACGCCGGGTGCGCCGCGGCCAGCCCCAGATGACGCCGGGGTGGCGCGCTGGCCACCCCAGGTGACGCCGGGGTGGCCGTCGCGGCCACCGCCCATGAGCAGGGGGGTGGCTCGCAGGCCACCCCTAGCATCTAGGGGTTGGCCTTCGGGCCGCACCCCCCACTGCTGGGGGGGTGGCTGGCGAGCCACCCCAGAGGTGGTCGTGGATGGTGCGCCGCCATCCCCCGGCCACCAAGATGGGGGGTGCTGCCGCCAGCCACCGACAAAGGGGTGGCTGCCGGCAGCCCCCCTTCATTCTTTTTTCTTTTTTTCTTTTTTTTTTAAAAAAAAAAATTTTAATTTCTGAGTTTTTTTTTTATAATTTTTAATTTTTAATAATTTTTTTGATAAAAATGTGCCACTGTGCGCGTTTCTATTGTTTGACGTGGCAGACTAACGGTTTGCCCGTTAAAATGATTAACAGAAATTTGCTTCAGGGAGTGATTGTTTTTTAACCAACCACAGGGACCTCTGGAGTTTTTCTTATACCACAGGGGTGATTTGTAGTTTAGGGGCAACCACAGGGACCAATTTTGCATTTTTCCAATAGGATATGAAAATGTCATATAAAGCACATTTTGATGTGAAATATAAATAGGATGATATTCATTGCCATTTGAATCTCATAAATCATTCAGAGAGGACTTCATAATTACAATTAATTGATCTTTGGACCAAAGAATTGTCTCCTCTTATTATTATAGGTAATGTTGGATCACCATCGGGCCGGCTCAAGATATTTGAACCTAAGGCAAGAAATTTAAGTGAAGTATTTTCTTTTAATTTAAATATTAAATTTTTAGTTAAAAATCATTCTTCTCGTTTTTTATAATACAAAATTATTTATTAAGTTTTTGTATTCAAATTTTTCTAACAAACTCTTTTAATTTAGGGCAAAATACCTTTTACCCCTTGAAGTATCCACCCATTGGCACTTTAGTCTCCAATATTTAAAAAGTGACATTCGACCCCCTCAAAATATCCTGTGTCACCAAACAATACCCTCCGTCCATTTTTTCTATTATTTGGAATGGAAGTCGACTCACGTGCAAGGCACGTGACTTTTTTTTACCTAAATGTTCGAAAAAAAATGCCCTCTGAAGGCTAAAAAATTAATTAATTATTTTTTTTTTAAAAAAAAACAGGGGTGGCTGTCGACGGGCAGCCACCCCTGCGTGCTTTCAAAAATGCCCTCTGGAGGCTAAAAAATTAATTTTATTTATTTTTTAAAACAGGGGCCACCCCTACGTGCTGTGGGGGGCTGGCCTACGAGCCACCCCCAAAGGTAGTTGGGGGTGGCTCGCTACCACCCCTGGCCCATGGGGGTGGGCGCGCGCCACCCCCGGCCACCTCTGGTGTGGCTTGCGGGCCACCCCCCCCTACACCCGGTTTGGAGGTGGTTCAACCACCCCCAAATGGCCAAATGGAGGTGGCGAAACCACTCCAAGGGCCTTGAGGTGGCCTAGCCACCCCATTTTGCCTGGGGGTGGTTTCGGCCACCCCCTTCGACTGGTCTGGGAGTGGCTCAGCCACCTTATTTTGTCTAGCGGTGGTTTCGACCACCTCCTTCGGCCGGTTTGGGGTGGCCAAACCACCCTAAAAGCCATGTGGGTGGTTCAGCCATCTCCAAAAGTCAAAAAAAAAAAAAAAAAAGTTGACCCTTAGGAGTGGCCGAACCACCCCCATGAGCTCATGGGTGTGGTTCGGCCACCCTAGATCGGTCGTAAGGGTGGTCAAAACCACCCCCAGGGCAAACGAGGTGGCCAAGCCACCCCTTCCATTTTTTAAAAAAAGTTTTAAAATGTTTAATTCATGTTTTTAATGTTTTATAATATTAAGTTTTAATTTTTAATCTTTTTAGTTTTTTAATTTTTTAATGAGGTATAGGACCACTTGTCAATTTTGAAAGGCATTGATGTAGAATTTCGTCAACTTTATAGATGGAAGTATTATCTCCATTTTTGTCATAAGTAAGGTAATCTACGATGCAAATTGAAACTTAAGGTGGGTAATAATAAAATCATTAAATGAATTAATGTGTTATTATTTATATTTTATTATAGTCATATATATAACTTTTTTAATAATATCATGTTTATTTATTTGTAAATATTTTTAATTATAAATTTAACTAGAAACATTGAAATGGATAATATAAAAATAAATTAATTAATTAAGGAAAAAAATGAAATTAGTCCATGTGGTTGGCCTAAATTTCAAATTACTCCCTATGGTATCAAAGTAAGCCCCTGTAGTAACAAGTCTGTTAAATTTTTTAACAGATTCTGTTAAGTGTAGTCAACACCAATGAGATACTGATACATAACAATCTTATTAAAAAAATATATAAAATATAAAATTAAAATTATTTTTTTTTAAATAAAAAAAAAAAAGAAAAAGAATGGGTGGCAGCCAATCCCTTGGAGGGCGGGGGTGGCCTGCGAGCCACCCCCAAAGTGGCTGGGGGGGCCGTTCGGCCCATGGGGGTTGCTTGTTGCCATCCTCGGCCCATAGGGGTGGCACACGGCCACCTCCGGCCACCTCTGGGGTGGCTCGCAGGCCACCCTAGGGTTGGGGGGCGTTCGAGCCACCTCCAGTGGTGGCCACCTCTGTGGCAGCCAGGGTGGCCGCGCACCACCCCTAGATTTATCAAGGGTGGCCGTTCGCCAGTTTGGGGAGAGGTGGCGTTCAATAAACCACTCTGTGCAACCGGGGGGCGCGTTTTACGTGAGCCACCTAAAGGTTGCCGAAGGTGGTGCGCGGCCACCCCATGGGACGGGAAGCATCGCAGAGCCACCCCAACCACCTTTGGGGTCGCTCGCAGGCCACCCCCTCCCCCTAAGGGTGGCTTGCGACCCCTTTCTTCTCCTTTTCTTTTCTTTTTTTTTTTCTTTTTTAAATTATTTTTGAATTTATCTTTATATAATAGATTTTATATTTTTTAATCAGATTGCCATGTGTCAATATCTCATTGGTGCTAACGTGGCACTTAACAGAATCTGTTAAAAAATTTTAACAGAACTCAAATGACTAAATGTTTTTTTGGCATACAACAGGGACTTCCTGAGTTCATTTTGATACCAATATGAGTGATTTGTAATTTAAGCCAACCATAAAGACTAATTTTATATTTTCCAAAAATTAATTGAATCTCATAAAGAATCTCTAAATAAACATGTTATATTAATAAACAAAAATAAAAGACAATTTAGGTGAAAAACTTATAAATGAATAAACAATTCATCAAAAATAGTTAAAAGATAATGAAATAAACAACAAAAAAATAAAATGACATCGAAAAATAATGATCATAATGTTTAAATGGTAGCCATATTATAAATTAAAGGCAAAATACATTTACCCTTAAAGTATCTACTCATTGGCATTTTAGCCCCTAATGTTTAAAAAGTGACATTCGACTCCCTCAAAGTATCCCACGTCAGCAAAAAATACCCTTATCTATTTTTTCTGTTATTTGGGATGGAAGTCAAGTCACGTGCAACGCACGTGACATTTTTAACCTAAATGTTCGAAAATGCCCTCTAAAGGCTAAAAAAATTAATTAATTTTTTTTAAAAAAAAGAGAAAAAAAATAGGGGTGGTTGCCGACGGGTAGCCACCCCTGCATGCGGTAGGGGGGCCTGCAAGCCACCCCTAGCCCATGGGGGTGGCCACGCGCCACCCCTGCCACCTCTGGGGTGGCTTGCAAGCCACCCCAGAGTTGGGGGCGAGCCACCCCTAGTGGTGACGCGTAAAACGCGGCCACCTCTAGGGTTGCTGGGGTGGCTGTGCGCCACCCCAGATTTAGGCTAGGAGTGGTGCGCGGCCACCCCAGCAAACCCTAGAGGTGGTCGCGTTTTACGCGGCTACCACTGGGGGTGGCCGCAAGCCACCCTAGAGGAGGCCGGGGGTGGATGCGCAGCCACCCCAGCAAACCCTAGGGGTGGCTGCGTTTAGTGGCCACCACCGAAGGTGGCACTTGCTTTGGGTGGCCCGTGAGCCACCCCAGAGGAGCCGGGGGTGGCCGCGCACCACCCTTAGCCCAGATCTAGGGGTGGCGCGCGCCACCCCAGGAAACCTAGAGGTGGTCGCATTTTACGCGGCCATCACCGGGGGTGGCGCTCGCTCTGGGGTGGCTTGCGAGCCACCCAACAAACCCTAGAGGTGGTCGCATTTTACGCGGTCACCCCCAACTCTGGGGTGGCCCGCAAGCCACACCAAAGGTGGCCGGGGGTGGCGCCCCCACCCCATGGGCCAGGGGGGTAGCGAGCCACCCCCAAATTACCTTTGGGGGTGGCTCGTAGGCACCCCCCACCAAGCCGTGGGGTGGCCCCTGTTTTTAAAAAAAAAAAAAAATTAATTTTTTAGCCTCCAGAGGGCATTTTTGAAAGCACGCAGGGGTGGCTGCCCGTCGACAGCCCCCCTGTTTTTTTTTTTAAAAAAAAAAAAATTAATTAATTTTTAGCCTTCAGAGGGCATTTTTTTCGAACATTTAGGTAAAAAAATTCACGTGCCTTGCACGTGACTCGACTTCCATTCCAAATAAATAGAAAAATGGACGGAGGGTATTGTTTGGTGACACAGGATATTTTGAGGGGGTCGAATGTCACTTTTTAATATTGGAGACTAAAGTGCCAATGGGTGGATACTTCAAGGGTAAAAGGTATTTTGCCCTAAATTAAAAGAGTTTGTAGAAAAATTTGAATACAAAACTTAATAAATAATTTTTGTATTAAAAAAACGAGAAGAATGATTTTAACTAAAAATTTAATATTTAAATTAAAAGAAAATACTTCACTTAAATTTCTTGCCTTAGGTTCAATATCTTGAGCCGGCCCGATGTGATCCAACATTACCTATAATAATAAAGGAGACATTCTTTTGCCAAGATCAATTAATTGTAATTATGAAGTCCTCTCTGAATGATTTATGAGATTCAAATGCAATGAATATCATCCTATTTATATTTCACATCAAAAGTGCTTTATATGACATTTTCATATTCTTAGTTGCACAAATTCCGGATGATTGTTGAAAAGCGATCACATATTTTTCACGCATTTCCCTTCAAATTATTTAGCCACATTTGTAAATTAAATGTGTATTAAGGTGAGTTAGAAAGTCAAAACATGTCTGGGTGGGCGTGCGTCCACCCCAGCAAACCCTCGAGGTGGTCGCGGTAAACGCGCACGCACCAGGGGTGGACGCTCGTTCTGGGGTGCCCGCGAGCCACCCCGAAGGCAAATCCTAGAGGTGGATCGCGTTTTACGCGGTCACCCCAACTCTGGGAGTGGCCCGCAAGCCACACTAGAGGTGTTTGGGGTGGCGCGTGGCCACCCCCATGGGCCAGGGGTGGCATCGCAAGGCCACCCCCTAACAGCACGCAGGGTGGCCCCCTGTTTTTTTAAAAAAAAAAAATTGATTAATTAATTTTTAGCCTTCAGAGGTGCATTTTCGAAAGCATGCAGGGTGGCGTTGACACTGTTTTTTTTAAAAAAAATAAATGGGAAATGCAAAATTGGTCCCTGTGGTTGGCCTAAACTACAAATCACTCCCTGTGGTATAAGAAAAATCAGAGGTCCCTGTGGTTGGTTTAAAATAACAATACTCCCGAAGCAAATTTCGCGTTAATTATTTTAACGGCAACCGTTATCCTGCACGTCAGACCCAATAGAAACGCGAACACGTGGCAATTTATCAAAAAAATTATTAAAAATATAAAATTAATAAAAAACTCAGAAATTAATTTTTTTTTAAAAAGAAAAAAGAAATGAAGGGGGGCTGGCGGCATCCACCCCTTCTGTCGGGTGCTGGCGGCAGTGCCCATTGGTGGCCGGGGATGGCGGCGCACCATCCACGACACCTCTGGGGTGGGCTCGCCAGCCTACCCCAGCAGTGGGGGTGGCCCGAGGCACCCCTAGATCCGGCTAGGGTTGGCATGCGAGCCACCCCCTGCTCATGGGGTGGCCGCACGCCAACCCGGCGATCACCTGGGGTGGCAGCGCGCACCCGGGTCATCTGGGTGGCCCGAGCCACCCCTAGATCCGGCTAGGGGTGGCTCGCGGCCACTCTAGATGACGCTGGTTGGCGCGCTGCCACCCCAGGTGACACCGGGGTGGCGCGCGGCCACCCCAGATACGCCAGGGTGGCGCTCTTCACCCCAGGTGACGCCCGGGTGGCGCGGCGGCCACCCCAATAGCAGGGGTGGCTCGCAGGCCACCCCTAGCCCGGATCTAGGGGTGGCCCCGAAGCCACCCCCACTGCTGGGGTGGCGGCGAGCACCCAGAGGTGTCGGAGGATGGCGGCCGCCATCCTGTGCCCACCTCTGGGGCTCGCCCGGCCACCCCAGCAGTGGGGGGTGGCCTTCGGGCACCTAGATCCGGCTAGGGGTGGCCTGCGAGCACTCCTGCTCCATGAGTGCGCTGCGCCACCCCGGCGTCCTGGTGGTGGAAGAAGCGCCACCCTGGCGTCATCTGGGGTGGCCGCGCGCCACCCCGTTCACCTGGGGTGGGGCAGCGCGCCACCCAGCGTCATCTAGAGGGCCGCGAGCCCACCCTCAGCCGGATCCTAGGGGGGCTCGCGCCACCCCAGATGACGCCGGGGTGCGCGCTGCACCCCAAGGTGACGCCCGGGGGGGGGGCGGTGGCGTGGCGGCACCCCATTGAGCAGGGGTGGCTCGCATTGCCACCCCTAGCCGGATCTAGGGGTGGCCTTGGGCCACCCCCACGCTGGGAGTGGCCTTGGCGAGCACCCAGAGGGGTCGTGAGGTGCGCCGCATTTCCCCGCCACCAACCTGGAGGCGCCGCCAGCCACCGACCAAAGGGGTGATGCCGGCAGCCCCCCTTCAATTTTCTTTTTTTCTTTTTTAAAAAAAAAATTAATTCTGAGTTTTTTTTTAATAATTTTATATTTTAATAATTTTTGATAAAATGTGCCACGTGTCCGTTCTATTTGGTCTGACGTGGCGACTAAACGGTTGCCGTTAAAATAATTAACGGAAATTTGCTTCAGGGAGTGATTTGTTTATTTAACCCAACACAGGGACCTCTGAGTTTTTTCTTATACAACAGGGAGTGATTTGTAGTTTAGGCCAACCTACAGGGACCAATTTTGCATTTTCCTCATTTTATTTTTTTTAAAAAAACAGGTCAACAGCCACCCCTGCATGCTTTCGAAAATGCCCTCTGAAGGCTAAAAAATTAATTAATTAATTTTTTTTTTTAAAAAAAAACAGGGGCCACCCCTGCGTGCGAAGGGGTGGCCTGCGAGCCCACCCTGGCCCATGGGGGGCCACGGCCACCCCCCAACCACCTCTAGTGTGGCTTGCGGGCCACCCCAGATGTTGTGGGTGAACCGCCGGTAAACCGACCACCTCTAGGATTTGCTGGGGTGGCTCGCGGCCACCCAAGAACGAGCGCCACCCTGGTGGGTGGCGCGTTTTACGCGACACCTCGAGGGTTTGCTGGGTGGCCGCACGCCACCCCCAGAACATTTTTGGAATCTTTAATCACCTTAATAACACTTTAATATTACATGTGGCTTAATAATTTGAAGGAACATCGTGAAAAATAATGTGATTCGCTTTCAACAATTCCGGTAATTTGGCACTAAATCATTGAAAATGTCCATATAAAGCACATTTTGATGTGGAAATATAAGTATGGATGATATTCATTGCATTTGAATCTCATAAATCATTCAGAGAGGACTTCATAATAACAATTAATTGATCTTGGACAAGAATGTCTTCCTTAATATTATCAGGTAATGTTGATCACCATGCGTGGCTCTAGCCACCTGCTTGGCCAAAATGGGATGGCCGGCCACCCCATTTTGCCCAAAAAGGGTGGCTCCTTCCTTTTTTTTTTTTTTTTTAATATTTTTAGTTTTCTATTTTTAATGAGTTTTTTTAATCTTTAATGAGGCATATTGTCACATATCACCTTATCTGTTGGCCATGTGGACTTTAGTCAATTTTATTGACAGAAGTTGGAAGGAAATACCATATTTGTTTTTAGCAATAAACGAGGTACCATATATGATACGAATTGAAACCTAGGTGGGTAAAAATAAAGTCGTTAAACCACAGGGCGGTAAGGAGTATTTAACCCTATATTTTAATGTGGAAAAATCTTTTTGCAAAATTATGAGTTCACAAATTATATAACTGCTTTACATGTGATCTTATGATGGACTTACACTTGATCTTTCTTTTTACTTGTGGAACACTTTTGTGTATAGCAGATAGTTAGTTTCTAGATGATGATCCTGTAAAACGTTATCTACTTGTAGAGGATATAGTTAGGATTATCTTTGAGTTGCTAGGCTCATAATGGTTGTAGAGCCTATTAGATAGCAATGACGCTGCGCGTAATGAGATGATCAAAATTATTTATTTGACTTATCTTATTAAGACTCAACTTTGATGTATGGTGTTTATTTGAGATCTTGTTTATGAAGAATTTGAGACAAGAGATGTATTTGCTTTTGATTTCTAGATTGTGATTACATACAAAATGCTCTAGGCATTATATAGAAGACTACAAAGGTTTGTACAGCGAGGCAATTCCACAAAATGTGGAATTGCTATTTACAAAGATATCAATTAAGTATTTGCCTTATGGAGGGAGATACCTATTTGAATAATGGTGTTTCCTTGTAGAGCTGAATGGTTTTGTAATCTGCATTAAAGCAGGATTCTCCACAATCTGCTTCTTTCCTGATGTGCTTGATTCATGCCTTGTATAGTTTGCATTTTTTTGACTTAGTTGTACAAGGTCTAATATGAACAGCACAATAAGCCATTAATCTAGGATATTTGATTGTATGATTTGCACCTATTCCATTTATATCATGTGTCATTGCTTTGGTGTACATGTAGCTTTGATTGCTTAAGAACCAAGGCCACGATTAATGGCAGAAGCAGTGGCAGCTTCCTCAAGTGCCGTAGCTCTTGATAAAGCTGTTGCTGCTGCTGTAGGACAACTTACCTTAACATCCCCCCGCAAGCTAATGGGGGGAAGGCACACCATGAGCTTGGACTTAAGATAAGAGAACCGGGCTGAGGACAACCCCTTAGTAAAGATGTCGGCAACTTGATCTTTAGTCAAAATGAATTTAGTGAGAATGTCGCCATTGAGGACCTTCTCACGAATAAAATGGTAGTCAACTTCGATGTGTTTGGTGCGAGCATGAAACACAAGGTTGGAGGCAAGGGCTAAGGCACTAATGTTGTCACATCATAACACGGGAGGGGAAGTGAGCAGTGGTGAGAGCCATGGAACAATACTTGGCTTTACTATTAGACCGAGACACAACAGCCTGTTTCTTAGAACTCCAAGAGACCAAACAATTACCAAGATAGACGCCAAAGCCTGAAGTAGAGCGGCGATCATCCGGGCTACCAGCCCAATCAGAGTCACAAAAGGCTTGCAAACAAAGAGGTCCAGGAGTATACAACAACCCATGGTCAATGGTGTGTTTAAGATAGCGTAGGACACACTTGGCAACTGACCAGTGTGTGGTAGATGGGGAATGCATGTGTTGGCAGAGTTGGTTAACATAGTAAGAAGCTCTGGTCGAGTAATAATGCAATAGAGGAGTGCACAACCTGCCAGTATTCTGTCAAATCTGGAAGAGGATCTCCATCAAGTTTGGAAAGCTTGGTGTCGACAATGCATAGAGAAATGGCAGGTTTAGCACCCAACATGCGTGTACGGTGGAGCAAGTCCTTGATGTATTTGGCTTGACACAAATGTAGGGAATCTGTTGACCGTGTAGCCTAGATGCCAAGAAAAAAACTAAGGCTGCCCAAATCCTTGAGGGGAAACCTCTTTTGCAATTGAACAATCAGTGCACTAATGATAGACAAGTGAGTGCCAGTCACAATTATATTATCTACATAAATTAACATAAACACTTTAATGTTGTCGCGAATGAAAGTAAAGAGAGAAGTGTCCACCAAGGAGGCTATAAAGCCAAGTTCCAGCAAAGAGGAGGAAAGACAATGAAACCAAGCTCTAGGAGCTTGTTTAAGTCCATAGATGGACTTGTATAGTTTACACACATAGTCAGGATGTGCCTTATCGATGAAGCCTTGAGGTTGTTCCATATAAACTTCTTCCATGAGAGACCCATAAAGCAAGGCATTGGAGACATCCAATTGCCTTAAAGGCCAATTAAAGGTGATTGCCATAGCCAACACAATTCGGACAGTGGAGGGTTTGATTATTGGACTAAATGTATTTGTATAGTCAATGCCACTTTGTTGCTCAAACCCCTTTGCCACCAGCCTAGCCTTGAATCTGTCAATGGAGCCATCAGAGTTTTGTTTGAGCTTGTACACCCATTTGTTTCGAATCACATTGTGTTGCAAGGGTCAGGGACAGAGAGTCCATGTTCCATTGGTGATTAAGGCCTCATATTCTTGATGCATAGCAGTTTTCCATCTAGGGTCAGTAGCTGCTTTAGAGTAGCAGGTGGGTTCAATGGTAGAGGAGGTGGGTAAGAGAACTTTTGGGGGATGATGAGTGGTGTAGTATAGCTGGTATTCAGCAAATGACTTGGGCTTTAGAGAACCAATACGAGATCTGGTTGTTATGGAATGAACAAGCGGACATTCAAGGGAGGTAGTAGCATAAGAGGAAGCTATTGGTGATTCCATGTGGAATGGTTCAGCAGTAGGTTCCATGGGGATAGGTTCAGCAGCAAGTTCCATGGGTAGTGTAGCAGGAGGTGGAAGAGAAGCATGGGAATCACCTAGTGGAGGGTTAGAGAACTAAAAAGGGGATTCAAGTGTCTAAAATTCACACTGTGCAGCAGCAGAAGAACATGAAGCGGTAATCAAAATAGGGTGAGAAGGAAGGGGACTTACCGAAAGCATGAAGGGAGAGTCAAACGTAGCATTGATCCTGGTTGGTAGTTTTAGCTGAGCATGATCCTTAGCAGGAAAGGAGTGTTCATCAAAGACAACATGGCATGAGAGATAAACTCTGTTAGTGAAAGGGTCTAAGCATCAATAACCAACATAACTATAGCCTAGAAAAATGTAGGCTTTAGACCTATATTCCAATTTGTGGGCAGTTTAGGGTCGGAGTAAAGGGTAGCACTTATAACTAAATACCCTAAGAATAGAATAGTTAGGATCCTTACCAAAAAGCTTTGCATAGGGAGAACAATGATTGAGGATTAGTGTAGGCAAGCAGTTGATGATGTAGACAGATGTAAGAAAAGCATCCACCCAATATTTATTGGATAAACCTGAGTGTGCGAGGAACGTGAGATCAGTTTCCAGAATATGCCTAAGTTTCCTCTTAGCTAGGCCATTTTGTTGGGAGGTGTGGGGACATGATTTTCTATGAATGATCCCATTTTGAGATAGGAAGGCTTGGAACCGAAGGGAGGTAAACTCTCCCCCACCATTAAATTGCAAATTTTGAACCTTGCTAAAGAATTGTGTTTCCACGAGTGTTTTGAATTTGACAAAGGTTTCATCAACTTAAAATTTGTTATACAGGGGATAGAGCCATGTGTATCTTGTGAATTTATCTACAAATATTATGTGATATTTGCAGCCATTGATTGATGGAATTGGAGAAGTCCATAGATCAGTATGAATGAGAGCAAATGGTGCTGTGCTAGTATGATTGGATGTAGAAAATGGAAGTTTTTTTGCTTTTCCCTAACTGACATGAATCACAAAATAGAGTTTTATTAGAATCATTATTGCAAGTAGGCAATTGATGAGCCTTTATTACACAAGCAACATTGTCAAAAGATGAGTGGCCTAGCCTATAATGCCACACAGAAAAAGATGTTCTTAATCCCAACAAGGCAGTAAACAAATGATTGAATTTGGATGAAAGCTCATTTGAACCGCAGTGGATATAGCCCATTTTCACTCTTGCCTGCTAGGAACAATGCATGTGTTCGAAAGTCCTTCACAAAAAAATAGGAAGATGTGAGTATAAAATAACAATCATTATCCTTGCAAAAATTTTGAATGGATAGAAAGTTGGTTGCTGCCTGAGGACAATGCAAAATATTATTAAGATGGAAAGAATTAGAATATGATAGAATTGCTGAACCAGTGTTCTCAATCGCAAGACCTCCACCATTGCCAACTGCTACTACATCTGACCCTTTGAATGGTTGTTGCTGGACAGTCAAGTTTTCCAAGTCGATGGTGATGTGAGAATTAGCCCCACTGTCAGCAAACTATTGCTGGTCATCTAGTTCAGTGTTGGTGTGAGCTATCATGGTAGCAAGTTGTGGAGGAGGATGCCTTCCCTGATATGCATAATCCATCTTGTGGAAATAGTCAAGAGCCTGGTGGCTTGTCTTCCCACATATTTGGCAAGGCATCCACGTGGTTGGCTAAAATGGACAGCAATTAGGAGCAGACATCTGTTGCAGGGAAGCTGAATTTTCAGAGGTAGCAGGTGATAAATGTTGAATGTTATACATTCAAGCCCCTTAACTTGCATATGTTATACCTTAGTTTGTATTGTTATCTAATATTTTAGTGTGTTTTAGTGTTTGTCTTATTTTCAGGTCTTAATAAAAATTCAAAGCATATCATTGACATTAAACTTAAAGATAAGTTAAAAGAAGTTGAAGTGCTGCCAGAAGCTTGGCGCTCGAGCGCCCATTTCCAGGGATCGAGCGCCAGCCAAACACCAACGCTCGAGCGCCCAATTTTTTCAGTGCTTGAGCGCTGTCGAACCTTCTAGATCTGAAAGATCTTTTGTGACAGCAAATGACGGCAAATATATTTTTGGTCCTAAATTGCGGCTTGTCAGTTTGTTGTGGAAACCGAAATCCATCTTCAGAACCATCCTATACCACTTGGATGAAGATCTTTGTAGTTTTAATTTCTTTTGTAAAGATCTAAGCTCATCTCCTCTCTATATAGTCAAAACTGACGGGAGAGGCAGAGAGCTCGGTGGAGTGTATTTTTCTCTTAGTTTTTCATTTATTTTGCTTTCATTTCTTGTTGTAGACAGTAAGTAGAACCAGTCCATAGCACTCACTTCCTTTAAGAAATGGTTTTCTTCAACCTAATGAAGAAATCCAAATCCTTCATGAGGAATTAAATCCATTGTAGGGTTTTGATGTAGCTTGATCCAAAGTGCTATGGGTTGATTGTTTTTAGCTAGGATTTTGTACAAATGGTATGGTGATTGTATATGCATAAGGTTTGTTCTTAATGATTATACCATTTGAGATGAAAATTGTTTCTTGTCTATGAGGAATATGTTTGAGTTTTGAATGATTTCAATACTTTCAATGTCTTTGATTGAGAAAGTATAAACTATGCAATGATGCTTGTGACATGATTTTATGTGAGTTTGATAGGGTATGCTAGGGACTACAACTTAATCCATATTTAGACTAACTTATAATAGATGGAAAGAGGAGTGAAAACCTATGATATTTTATGCTTATTTCATGAGATTATGTAGGCTATTGAGAGAATTTATATCGTATGCTAGGAAATACAAGTTAAATCACATGTAGGATGTTAGGTGAGTGACTAGTGCGAAACTATGATGCTTTATCATTTTCTTTTGATAGTATTTTCTTGATGAGTTTGTTGTGAGGGTTGACAATCTTTACACGCTCAAAACCATATTTTTGTTTAAAATCCATGCTAGATACGGTTCGCTTGTGGTATGAAGGTTGAGTGAAATCAATTCCCTATACTTTCCCTACTCTTTTTAAGTCAATTTGTGTAACTTAGTTTAATGATTTTGTTATTTAGTTTTTAGTTTCAAAAATACAAAAACATTTCTTGCTTATGAGTTAGGTTAGGAACAATTTTAGAGATGTCATTATTACACAACCGAACACAATCCCTGCGGACGATACCCTCTTTTTAGAACTATCCTACAAGAGTACAATCTATCGCGAGTGGTTAAATATAAATTTGTAAAGTTGTGCGCGCTCGCGTGCGTAATCAGCAGGATTTCTTTGGGGACGTGGATAACCATTGGGTGCTTGACGTGGATAACCAGCTGCTGGTCGTGGAGAGAACTTACTGTATTGACAATTTTTGGGCTTGCGATTGAAGGACTGGAAGCTCTGCTTTGAGGGTCTCCTTGACATTGTGTGAACAGTGCAAAGTTGGAGGCATCAGTCACGTTGGATTGCTGCTGATTGATAAGTGTCTCATAGTTGAGAAGATCATCCTGAAAATTTGTGAAATTCACGTGTTTGTCTTTTGTGGCCACAGAGAATAATGTAACAAAGGAGTTGAATGTGGGATTAAGGCCACTGAAAATAAAAGAGATTAAATCTTCATCATCAGTAGGCTTCCCAATGCAGCAAGTTGGTTAGCTGAACTTTTGGCTTCCTGCAAGTATGCAGTGTAGGTTTTCGAGCCTTGACGAATGCTTTGAAGTTCACATCTTAGGTGAGATACGCGAGTACTAGATTGCGAAACAGATCTAGTAGCCAAAAATTTTCATACTTGCTGAGATGTATGGAGCCCATATAGAGCTGAGAGCACTGACTCAGTGAGAGTCAAGTTGAGCCAACTAAGAATAAACTGGTCCTTTTTATTCCATAGGAAATAAGCTGAGTTAGTGTAACACCCTGCCTTTTAATATAAGGCGTAAGTGGTATTGTCTAAATAACCACATGACATTACTACATCAGAGATAATAAATTCTCGCAGCGGAAGGTATATATATATATATATATATATTGTACAATATCATAATCTATTTTTTATCAGTTCGGCATATTGACTTAAATGTTTAAGAATACATTTACTTATATTTATCCTATTTAATGAGAATGGTAATTCTCATATGACACACTTTAGAGCAATTTAAAATACCTTACGATAAATAAATATAAACATGATGTTCTTACATAATAAATACACACTAAAGCAATAACATATGTACTACATGCGGCACTTTTACAAGAGTAACTATAATAATGTTATATTACAACATAAAGGAAGATGCATATATAAGACTGATATATATATATATAAAGCAACATATAGACTAAGAAAGGTAGTTTATCATAATAAAGATGCAATAGATAGCCTTATCCATATATATTAGGATCGGCATAAGAACATTGACTATCCTAATCATCATCTTTCATTCCTATACATTCTTCTATGTAATTGTGGATATTACCACAATAACATGAATAATTAAGTGAGTCAACTGTTTCAATAAATATAAGGATTACTGATTTTATTGGTTATCATACTTATAAAAATAACATCTTCATATGATTATAAAATCAGCTAAAGAGATTTCTAAATAGAAACCATTTAACACAGCTGATAAGATAAGTATATGAAAAAGCTAATAAATAATATAATCTCAACCATAAATATATATATGCATTATACAGCCCATAACAATGAAACACATAGATACATATATGTGTAAAGCAAGAAAATAATAATGAGATGAAATGACAATTGTAAATGCAAGTCTTATGTATTTTCTTTCACTCCACTCATGAAGAGCCGACACTCGGTTAACGGATATTTTTGGAGTTGACACTCATTTCATATAAAACTTATTTGTTTATTGCTGAAAGCCTATGGTCCTAACCAATTGAAAGCTTATGGTCCCAGTCTTGTTATTATTAAATCTTTCACGGAAGACTAAGGTCCCACTGGTAGCCATCATCCCCTGCTACTCACTAGTTTTTATTATTAACATATTTATTAGTCATAACAGTATTCACAATATGCATCAATCACATGCAAACAGTTTTAGGCAGTCAATAAATAAATCTGCAATCATTATATTATTAAAATCAATAAGTAAGTAATTTATATTTACCATTCTTGTAGGCTGCAAATATGAATACGTCACAGGCAAATACTGCAATTTAATTTAAGTTTTTCATTAGCTAGAAATTTAATTAAATCCTATTACGTCCTTTATTTATTTTAGTTTCTTAATTTGCTTAGGCATTATTACGGCATATAAAAAATGGTATAAGCATTATTACATATTTTCTTATCGGTATTATTATGGCATTTATATAGTTAATGCCAAAATATTATTAAAATAAAATGGACATTATAACAACATTAATATGCTGAAGGCTTAATATTTTTACATAAAATGGATATAGTAACTCCATCACTATAAATAATGGGTATAGTATTTTAAAAACACATAGGTGGCATAACGGCATAATTATGAATAATTCATATAATATCTTTGTAAAATTTTGGTAGAATAACAATATTAGTGTAACTAATGTTTAAAAATGTTTTAAAACTTTGAGCAGCGTAACGGCACATTTATGAAACATCTAATTAAACTTGGGCATTATAACGGTGTTTTGTTAATTTAAATAAATAATATATATAAAAATTGAGTTTAAAACTTTATTTAAAATATTTTCTAAATATAAAGCTATGTACTTAAAGTAAAAATGAAAGCTCTTAACTTTAATCACTTACCTAAAAAAATCACAGATGAGACTTAGCTTCTTTCTCTCTCTCTTTCTTTCCTTCAGTTTGAAAGTGAGAAGCCAAGTGAGTGATAGTGAAAGTGAAAGTGAAATTCCTCTCCTATGTATAAAGTTTTTAAGGGCTGAGATTATCTTACTATTTCTCCATCAATGGCTAGGGTGCAAAAAACTATCCGATGAAATCTCAAACCTACACATACTTAAACTTCATTTATTACTAAATATTCTCTACATCTTATCTGTACACTAATCATTACAATTCATTTATCATTTCACTTACTGATAGTTTGAGAGTGAGAAAAAGTGACGTGAGTGCATGTGCTAGGTGCAGTCCCCCCTTCCCTTTTTTTTTTCTTTTGTTTTTCGTTCAGCCACCATGCTGTGTGGTTTGAACGAAATTTCATCTCCTTTTTGAAATTCAAAAATCAAGAAATTTGGATGGGATAGAAGACTATGAGAAGAGTATTCTGGCTTTTGAATCAATCAAATTGGAGTTCGTTTGACTCTATTTTTATTATTTTTAGTTTAAAGTTCATTTACATTTTTCATTGTATTAGAGTCTAAAAAGTGTTCCAATAGACTCCAAATTTCTACCATGTATTCTATACACAGTACATATAGATGGAGGACTACGATATGAGTATTCCGGCTTTTGAATCAATCGAATTGGAGTTCGTTTGACCCTATTTTCATTATTTTTAATTTAAAGTTCATTTACACTTTCCATTGTATTAGAATCTAAAAAGTGTTCTAATAGACTTCAAATTTCTATCATGTGTTCTATACACACTACATATATAGTGGTTAACTTCATAGTAAGAATCTCTTAAGAAATAGTTCATAACTTTTATTTCACATTTCAAAGTGATAAGAGAAATAATATTCTTTATTATTTCTTTTAAAATATTGTAGTTTCTTTAATACTTGTAAGGGTATTTTTATGGTCCTAAATAATTATTTTTCTTGGGCGTCACATCTTTCCCTCCTTAACGGAATTTCATCCCCGAAATTAAAGTTTTAAAAAAATTCTCAGCTTATCTCCAAATCGAGACTCAGATTATATCTTAATCATAAATCAAGGTTTTCTCTTATCCTTATCAAAAATGGTGCAAGAAAATAATGCTTATACAATCTACCTATTATATTATTTTGTTCTACCATAATTTTTGTCTATTAGTCTTTATCGTTTTAGACCTTACCAAAGCTATTAAAATTATAAATATATCCATTTTTGAAGTACTCAAATCACATTCCTATTATGGCATGCTTAAATCCTTTAAACATACATGGTAAGTAATCTCTTACCTAATCATCTTCAGTATCGCTGAAGTCATGCTCTGTGGGTGTCTGTAAAATTTCATCCATTGGGTCCATAGGAATAAATTCATCTGCTACCCCACATCAAATTGACCTGCAATGTGGGGAGCAGGATGTTGATTACCCCATTCTTGAACTTGTTGGGCCATGCAGTTTAGCATGACTTCATTATTTGCCAAATTATTCTCCACTACCTGCTGCATCCACTAGAATTCTTCAAGTGGGTCTCCGAACTGTCTCATTTCCGAAATGGGGTCCATAATTTCATATTCAACATCTGGTTCTTGCATTGACATTGTATCCTCTGGACTATCCACAATGTCATTCTCTTCCATTGATGATTTTTCGTGTGGATCCATTTTACTAAAGTTTCCTGAAAATGGTAACACTATTAAACTACATATATCACATTTCATGTAATATATCACTTCATACAAAGCAAATATTTTTAATAAAAATACTGCGAATGATTTTCAAACCTTAAAACAGATGTAGGTATCTATTTCTCATATCATGTCCAAGTTCCCAAGATGCTTCTTCTACATTGTGATTTCGCCAAAGAACTTTAACTGATGGGATGGTTTTTGTTCTAAATTGTTGTTCCTTGTGATCCAAGATTTGTACTAGTAGTTCTTCGTATCTAAGATCTGCTTGAATTTGCAAAAGTTCAAAACCAATAATTTGCAATGGGTCATGCATATGCTTCCTTAATGTGGATACATGGAATACGTCATGTACTCCAGCTAAGTCAGTTGGTAGGTCAACTCTATATGCTATTGGGCCCACAATTTCCTTTATTTCGAAAGGCCGACATATCTTGGACCAACTTTCTCTTTTTACTAAACTGCATAACCCCCTTCATTGGAAAAACCTTCAAATACACTAGGTCTCCAATATCGAACTCTAACTTGCGGTGATGCTTATCTACATAGCTTTTCTATCTACTTTGAGCAGTTAGCATTCTTTTCCGGATAAGTGTGACCTTGTCCTTTGTGTCTTGTATTATTTCTAGACCAACTAACTATCTTTCACCAACTTCATCCCAATATAGTGGTGATCTGCACTTGCGTCCATAGAGGGCCTTATATGGTGACATCCTAATAGTTACCTGAAAACTATTGTTATAAGCAAATTGAATTAAAGGTACATATTTAATCCACTTACTTTTAAAGTCGAGTACGAATAATCTCAACATGTCCTCCAGAGTTTGGATGATCCTTTTTGACTATCCGTCAGTTTGGGGATGATAAGCTGTACTGATGTTCAATTTTGTGCCCATTGCTTCATGTAAACACTTCCAAAATCGCGTCCAAGCATCTCTATCAGACACAATAGAGGCAGGTATTCCATGCAACCTGACTATCTCTTTAATATATAATTCCGTCAATTTATGTACGGAATCAGTGATTTGGAATAGAATAAAATGGGCACTTTTAGTAAGCTTTTCGACTACCACCCAAATAGAATCTTGTCTGCCGCGTGTTTTCGGCAAACCCACTACAAAGTCCATTGCAATTTGATCTCATTTCCATTCTGAAAATCAAGTGGTTGGAGAAGTCCTACTGGCTTTTGGTGTTCAGCCTTCACTTGTTGACAAACATGGCATTGTGCCATATATTCTGCAACATCAAGCTTTATGCTACGCCACCAAAACTTCTTCTTTAGATCTTGATACATCTTGGTACTCCCTGGATATATTGTATTATGAGACTTATGAGCTTCATCTAGAATATCTCTTCTTAATTCTGCATCGTTTGGTATAACCGTCCTAGTATCTTCAGTTCTCAATAGATTATCGTTTGTAAAATGAAAACTAGGGGCATCGCCACGATTAGCCTTCTCCATAAGCTCCTGTAGCTCAAGATCATTTTCTTGGGCAACCTTGATCCTATTAGTAGTTAAGGGGTGGATAATTAGTGTTGCAAGAGCAGCTTCAGGAGCTATTAGATCAGGGTTTTATTCACCCCAGCGTTTCGCCATGGGGAGCGCCGGTGTTGTTTGTGAAGAAAAAGGATGGTTCAATGCGATTATGCATAGATTATCACGAGTTGAATCGAGTAATGATAAAAAATAAGTACCATTTACCAAGGATTGACGATCTCTTCGATCAACTTAAGCAAGCTACGATTTTTTCTAAGATCAATCTTCAATCAGGGTACCACCAACTCAAGGTGAAAGAAGAAGACGCCCAAAAGACAGCAATTTGTACCCGGTACAATCATTATGAATTTTTAGTCATGCCATTTAGAGTAACAAATGTGCCATCTGTGTTTATGGACTTGATGAATCGAGTATTTCATATGTACCACAATTGGTTCGTAGTCGTGTTCATTGATGACATCTTAGTCTACTCAACCAATCATCGTGATCATGGGGAGCATTTGAAAATGGTATTGGGTATTCTAAGGGAGAAGAAGTTGTTCGCTAAACTCAATAAATGCGAATTCTTGTTAGAGAAAGTCTCATTCTTAGGCCACGTAATCTCAAAAGTTGACCCAAGTAAGATCAACGCAATAATGGAATGGGAGTGACCAACAAATGTTCATGAAATTCGAAGTTTCTTGGGACTTGTTGGCTATTACCGTCAATTTGTAGAAGGTTGCTCTAAACTCTCGGGTCCTTTGACCGTTCTAACAAAGAAGAACGCTCGTTTTGTCTGGAGTGACGAGTGCGAGGCGAATTTTCATGAACTCAAGCAAAGGTTAGTATCGCACCCGTCCTCGTACTTCCTATGGAGTCAGAGAAATTCGTTATTTATAGCGATGCCTCTCTCAAAGGGTTAGGATGTGTACTCATGCAACAAGACAGGGTAATAGCCTATGCGTCAAGGCAATTGAAAAATCATGAGAGCAACTATCCCACTCACGATTTAGAACTAGCAGCTATAGTCTTCGCCTTGAAAATTTGGAGGCACTATCTGTTTCGAGAGAAAGTTAAAATCTATACTAATTATCAGAGTCTCAAGTACATCTTTACACAGAAGGAGCTGAATATGAGACAACAGAGATGGTTAGAGCTCATAAAAGACTACGATTGCTATATTTTGTACCATCTGGGGAAAGCAAATGTCGTTGCTGACGCCTTAAGCAAGAAATCACAAAACGATACATCAAGCTCTCTGGCTACTCCGGATCAACTTACTCAGCAATTAGGAAAAAACAAAAGAAAAAAGAAAAAAAGGGGGCTACACCTAGCACATGCACTCACGTCACTTTTTCTCACTCTCAGACTATCAATGAGTGAAATGGCTAATGAATTGTAATGATTAGTGTACATATAAGATGTAGAGAATATTCGGTAATAAATGAAGTTTAAGTATGTATAGGTTTGAGATTTTGTCCAATAGTTTTTTGCACCCTAGCCATCGATGAAGAAATAGTAAGATAATCTCAGCCTTTAAAAGCTTTATAAATAGGAGAGGAATTTCACTTTACTTTTACTATCACTCACTCGGCTTCTCACTTTTCAGTTAGGGACCTCTTTGTCTTGATCATCAAGCAAGAACTGAGATGGGCATGGTTCTGAACCATCTACAATGCCCATAAAATCATGACTCTTCAGTATAGGAACAACTAGAAAGAGTCAGGCCAAATAGTTAGGCCCATCAAGTTTGGTAGCAATAAATGGAGCAAGGTTTGGCAAAACAAACAAGGAGTTGGCATTAGCAACAACAAAGTTGGTTGAGGTAGAGGCCATGACTGATTATGAGTGGAAGCAGGAAGATTGAAATTTTGAAGGAAAGAGAAGATTGGTGTTAGCCTATAAAGGCTCCCATGAAGAATTTGAGACAAGAGATGTATTTGCTTTTGATTTCTGAATTGTGATTACATACAGAATGCTATAGGCATTATATAGAAGACTACAAAGGTTTGTACAACAAGGCAATTCCACAGAATGTGGAATTGCTATTTACAAAGATATCAATCAAATATTTGCCTTATGGAGGGAGATATATTTGAATAATGGTGTTTCCTTGCAGAGCTGGATTGGTTTTGTAATCTGCATTAAAGCAAGATTCTCCACAATTTGCTTCTTTCTTGATGTGCTTGATTCATGCCTTGTATAGTTTGCCTTTCTTGACTTAGTTGTACGAGGTCTAACATGGACAGCACAATAAGCCATTAATCTAGGATCTTTGATTGTATGATCTGTACCTATTTCATCTATATTATCTGTCATTACTTTGGTGGCACATGTAGCTTTGATTGCTTGATGACCAAGGCCATGATTAATGGCAGAATCAGTGGCAGCTTCCACAAGTGTCGTAGCTCTTGATGAAGTTGATGCTGTTGTAGGACAACTTACCTTAACAGTTTATGTTAAAGTTTCTTAAGTTTTCATGTTTTAGAGTTATTTGAAATTTTAACGTTTTGGAAAGCCAACGAGAAAATCAATTTGAAAAATATGCATTGCTCATTAATGAGTTAATTATTAATATTACAAACTCATGGGTTAAATTGAAATAACGTGAAAACCAATGATTATTTTCAAATGTTCCCAAAAAGAAAAAAGAGAAGAAAACCCCTAATTCAATGTAATTTTGATAGTTTCAAATTTTTGCTATACAATATTATTAAAAATTTGTTCATCATTATTTGCGTTGGAAAGAAAACAAACAAGAAGCTTATCAAGTTATCATAAATAAATTATTAATGACCACATGACATTCTTATATATTAAGATTGGCAATTTGTGTTGGCGTATTGGATTCTTATTGGGTTGACTTATGAATCAACTCTACCACGACTTATTTAAATAAGTGGGTGACACAACAAAATTTGCATAACCCGTTTAATAAATAAGTCGTATTGGGTTGACTTGACACAAGCATAACCCATTTCATAAATTGGTCGTGTTGGGTTGATCCAAACATAACCCATTTTAACTTGTATATGAATTTTAATGAAAATAATAATAATAATAATATAAATTTATGAATTTGATATAAAAATGAATTTAGCTTTTAGGGTTTTATTTTTTTTTTAAAAAAAGCTAATTTAATTTATAAGGGTTATTTATGCAAGTCACTCATAGGTTAAACAAGTTAACCTAGGATTTACCCATTTATTAAACAGGTTAATTTAGCTCGACCCGAATTGATCCAAACCTTGTTATACAAAACCTTGAGTCTCTAACTTCGTATCGGGTTTGTGAGTTGTATAAAAAAAAAATTGTCAACCCTATTATATCTGGATCTAATACAGAAATAGAAAGACTATAGATAATAAACTTATCATAAATATATTACCAAGTAATACATGACAACTGATTTTTTTTTTTTTAAAGTAATACATGACATCTGAGCTATCATATATACTGAACATATCATTATATACTTATATTAAAAAATTAAATTTTTTGTTTAGTTTGCTTTTTTGGTAGAAATATGATTTATTAGTGCATATACAATTACTCTTTTCTAAAAAAAAAAAAAACATGTGGAGAGGTTTGACAAGTGATTTTCCCAAAATCTTAACTCAGCCCAAACGGGTCTTGGAGCCTAAACAACTGGGTTTGATAAAATCCGTTTTCAGCAGTCTGGGCCCTCAATATTTTGGGCTGGGCCCAGATGCCCATGGATCGGCTACTCCTTGATATATATATAGTCACTTAAATTCCTAGCTCTTTTCCTCTTCACTCCATTAGGGTTTACAGAGCCGTTCACCACCTGTGAGTCTCTCTCTCTTTCTCTCTTTCTCTCTGGTTAGGGTTGGTGAACATTTTTTCAAGAGAATTTCCTGAAATTGTAAAGGTTGCGCATCTTAGATTTTTGTTGATGAAATATGAATAGTTGCTAAAATGATCGTATCGGAATTTCCCAAGGCTATGTTTGCCTTGGTAGAAAAATTTTCCAGGAATTTCTTTAACCGAGAAAAGAAAAGAAAAAAACTGAGTTTCTCTATTTTAATTCCCTTGGGAAACTTCTTTCCCCAAACTAAAGAGTAATTTGCATAGGCTTTACTATCAGGATAAAATTGTTACCACTATTATGCTATTTTAGGCTGTACTTTTTCCTGTTTGTGTATTTGTATTTGTGCTTATTTGAGTGTTTATGATGTAGAGAAAATGGCTGTTCCTTTGCTGACAAAGAAGATTGTGAAGAAGCGTGTCAAGCATTTCAAGCGGCCACAAAGTGACCGAAAAGTTTCTGTGAAGGTTTGTTTGTATATCTAAATCTAGTTGTGTTTGCTTAATTTTGTTCGATACGCTTTTTTATTTAAGTCAAATGTTTGCTTACGTTTTGGCCAGAATTGTTAATTTAGCTGTCCAAATGCCTCGGTAGTCAATTTTTTTTTTTGTTTGTTGGTTATTTTAACTGCAAATTTTTCCTTAGGATTATGTGATCATTTAACCATGTATAGATTGTTGCTCGATGGCTCATTGGTTCAAATCTAAAGTTTAAGACATATTGGTTACAAACCTTCCGCTTTTGTAAACAGATGCTTCTTAAATCTGGGGGAATTTCGTGTATGAGCATCCTCCTCAGCAAGTTGTAATGTACAAGTCTAAAATTATATCTGAGTATAAGCGTTTGCCTCTTCTAAGACGAAATCTAAGATTCAGCAAGCTTTTAAATATTGAGTAGCTTGGCTTATTGACGAGATAACCAGAGTGATTTAGTAGTTGTTCATGTTTAATTATATGTCCATCTAATCTTTTAGAGATTAGATTTTTACTCATATGCTTCTTCTTTTTCTTAACAAGAGTGCTGTTTTAAGAGTTTGTTGAGTGCTACAAAAGATTTAAAGGAATGCCTAATTTGAAGGAAATACATATTGCATGGGCTTCTTAGGTGGGCATCTAAAGACTATAGGTATATGCATTAGCTTTTCAGCCTCTGTTTTGGCTTTGAGTTGTGGAATTACTCCATGTTTTAGGTGGCGTTGCAAAACATTAGTTCTTCAACTGAAATTCGCTATTTTGTACTTGCGATGTAGTGAAAGATGCACTAGAGCTTTTGATGCATGCAGTGGCGAAGCTAGGATTTTGTTCTTGAGGGTGCTGGACTAAATATACTTTTTAATATCATTTTTCCAAACATCTATCTCAATATGAAACCAAAAAATCTATAAAAATTTCTCAATAAAAGGAACAGACAATAACCCAATAAGAATAACTTTTAAAAAGGAAAAAAAATAAAGTGTCTGTGAGTGGCAAAAATCCCGAAGTTTGAAGACAAACAGACCCTTGCAGCCTTTTGAACCTGTTGAAATTACACATTGAGTGGGTGACAAAAACTTGTAAGATTTGTAAACAGAATGAGAAGGGGGAAATAAACCTGTTTCCCCTGGCATCAAGCCAAAAACTCCACATTGTGTACTTTCTGTGATTTTCCTAGTCTGGAATAATTACGAAATGACTAGGATCAATGGATTTGAATTCAAAACCAGGATCACATGCAAGGAATTTTACACTCATCATCAAAGTTATAAATTCAACGAATTGGGTGTACACATGAACTATGAACTAAACCTAATATTGTGCAAGCAGTGCTGCAACTTTCTGCATTTTTTTCCAGTAAGAACCTCCAAATATTTATGACACAAAGGAACATATCTTCGAAGGCGTTAGAAGCTTGCTTTCACAACTTGAGCTTTTTTGGCTCGACCAAAAAAGTACCCAGAATTGCTTCTCCGGAAAGTACTTATTTTCTCAAAGGTCTACATATTCTACAAGTTATTGTGCATCATGTTGGCGTAAGCTTAGCATACACTTTTGGTCCACGTGCTACTAGCTTAAGCATTTGGGATAGACATTAACATAGTTATAGATATACTTATATCTAACACATAGGCATAGCTCTACTAACCATGCATATATCCATGTGTCCCACTCAAGAACTACCTCTTCCACAAAGCTCTCGTTTTCTGGTAAACTTTTGAGATATCTATGTAGGCCAAGAAAAGGAATGAGGAGCATTTTCTTCAAGACGTCATCACAATCTAGATCGAACCTCCCTTCGTAACAAAGCTGAACTTTCTCAGAATCTCTAATGGATGAGAACATTGAAATCCCAGAATCGCTTTTTACTAAGTGGGACTGAGATGCCTCCTACGCCAAAATACTTCTCTCTTCCATGACTGCCAGGAGGCCAAACAGCACCTATACTCTGTCAGAGACTTGCAGTCCGCTATTCACAGTTTGGTTAAATTTTTGAAGGGAAGCCAAAATTTTGGAGGTGTGGGGGCTAAGTTTTGTTTAAATTTACTTTAGAAGCCTGTTTTTCTCAAAACTTTTGTGGGGGTGGGCCCCCACCCACCCCCCTTCTCTCTGCCGCTGGATGCACAGAATTTGTTGGACTTTGTTCTTTGATGATGCTTGTGGATAAGGTCTTGATGTTATTGGTTTGATTAATTGGGTTTGGTGGCATGTTGAATAGACGATGCACTTGCTACGCAAAATCAGAATTGGGTGGATCATGTCATGTTGGATTGTTGTTCCTTTGCATGCAAGTTTCTATATCTGCTGTTTTATTTGATTGATATGAGCTGAGTGCCGCATTCCTGTTTCACCCTGCTTTTTAGGGATGGTAGTGTGATGCAATCATTGCTGGATACTTGTCTGGCTCAATATTTGTTTCTTGGTGCATCTAGGAGGAGCAATACAGAAAACCTTAGAATTCCTGGCCTGTATTTATCAGATTAAAAACTTTCTGTGTGTTGTACTGTGTTCCTGGGGATCAATTCAAAGAGTTTATAATAGTGTTTTCTTACCCCATGGGGTAGCTCAATTGGCCGGGCACCATGCCTTATGAAGCAAAAGTTACTAGTTCGAATCTCCCCTTCCTCTTTACCTTTGGGGCCAATTACTTATAAAAAAAAACTAGTGTTTTCTTTTATCATTCTCTCTCTCTCTTTGGTATTCTTGTTCTTATTTTCTTTCACTGTTCACTTAACATATAAATTAGAGGTTGCCCTTTTCATGTAAGAGATAGCGGCGTTTGTTCCTATGGACAGCGGCGTTTGTTTCACCGCTGTCTCTTAGTTACAGTGATTTTCTTGTTTATTTTGCTCCCCCTAGTTAGGGGTTCCTTTTGTATACTTCCAGTGTTCTTAGGGGCGCCTTACGCTTTTATTAAATTGACTTTTACTTATCAAAAAAAATGTAAGAGATATTATTTATTTTAGAAAATGAAAACTCTACAAGGATTAGGCTTCCGCCCGGGGCTTGGTTTACCTTTCCTTTGGAAACTTTTAGCCTTAATTATGATGTAGCTGTTTATATTTTATTGTGTTCTTAAAGCAAGAGAAATTTTTTAAGGAAGTTTAACAATCTAATTGAAGCTTTTGTACAAGACATTTTTATTTAAATGTTAAGTAATCTGTGCCACCCCCACCCCTTTTTTTCTCTCGTTGGCCAGAAAAAAATTGGCAAAGTTAATTCATAGATATACCATGAAAAGCATAGATGATGCTTTCATGACTCAAGAAATATATGATAGCATCATGTTTTTTCTGTAGCTTCATGAAACAAATTGCCTCACATATACATAGTTTTACATATGCCCAATTGGCAGATGAAAGTTTCTGAGATGTTTTAAGTAATAAATCATACAATTTTATGCTTTATGTGTTTACGATTAGCTATTTGTGTTAAACTAGTTGTTGTTTTGAAATATGAATTACTCATGTAGCCCTAAGTTCTCATCTGAGTGGTTGATGTTGTACCACTGTCTATTCCCTCAATTGTATCAAGGAATTGGTAGCATGTTCGACCTATGTCTTGCTGTAGGCTTATGATGTGGCAACACAGGTTTTATTACCTTTTTCTATAAGAAATGTATTTATAGTTGGATATAGAAAATTGAAATGAAAGGAAAAAAAGTACATGATAAGAGCATAAATAATTGAAATGTATAATATTTTACTTACCCAAAAATACAAGTCAATAAATGCACAAAGAAAAGGTAGAAGCTTGTCGGGTTCGGCTATCAGTTTGCTTTCACATAGATGCTGGCATCTTTGAGGACGGGAAGAAGGTGTTTAAGAAGATCATTTTCACCGCGATCTGTGCAGCCTTTTTCTTATATGGGGAAAACAAATCAAAGATTGCCATACTCGTTATTGTTAATGTTTTGGTTTTTTTTTTAAAAAATATGATATTGGTCCGTGAATTATGTTGACATTTTTGATTTCTTCCTTCAACTGTCAGACTGTCAGTTGCTTTAATTTACTTATGAAATTTTAGAAATGCCTCGACGTTACACTTACTTTGACACATTAGAAGCATGATAATTACCCAGTTTTTTTTTTATTCTCTCTGTTTATGTTATTCTTTATTTGAAAATATTAAATTCACATATGATCATGTATTCCTGTTTTTCAAGACCAGCTTGTGGCCTGATGTTGCCATGTTAGCATTTTTGGTTTAATGCTGAAACTGATCTTTTTCTTCTTCCTGCTTGGCACTGGGATTGAGGTTTAAGTCGCCAATGTATTTGGATATCTTCTTTACTGAAGAATTTTGACTTGTTAGACAGTTGTCATATTCCTGCTCATAAGTCATATGATATGTTATATATTTGAATGTTTGGATGCTAACATATCTTGAATGCGTGGCAGACAAACTGGCGCAGGCCTAAGGGTATTGATTCACGTGTTAGGAGGAAGTTTAAGGGATGCACTTTGATGCCAAATATTGGTTATGGCTCTGACAAGAAGACTCGCCACTATCTTCCCAATGGATTTAAGAAATTCGTTGTGCACAATGTCAAAGAGCTGGAGCTTCTTATGATGCACAACAGGTATAATCCGTTTCTTTACCTTCATTCATACGTCTGCATTCTCCTTTTCTCACCTATATTTGCTTGCTTGTTGATGTAATTTTAGGACCTACTGCGCTGAGATAGCGCACAACTTATCGACCCGGACGAGAAAGTTGATTGTTGAGCGTGCAGCACAGTTGGATGTTGTTGTTACCAATAAACTGGCCAGGTTGCGCAGCCAGGAGGATGAGTGAGCTTGATGCTATATTTCTCTTCATCTTGTTTTGGCACTAATTATGATAAATTTTATCAGAATTATTTTGTTTCGGATAAGTGGATATGAATCTTAAAACTGTTTGCTGTCTGTCTTCACAGTATGATTATTTTTCCGATGCTATATTGTTTATGTTATTTGTTTTGTTCTTTTCTTTTTAGATTCTTATATCCTGTTGGTTCGTTGTGTAGTAGACTCCTTAAATGAAAGTTTACATGCGATAATTTCTGAGTAAAAGTAATTTAAGGAGCCCACGTTGCTTCAATCATTTAGGTGTGTTTGGCAAAGGGTTGGGTTGGATTAGGGTTTTTTGAGATTTGACGTGGTATAAAGTAAAAAAAATGTTGTAAAATTTTTTTTTATGGAAAAATGAAAATTTTTGTTTTTTAGTTAGTTTTTTATTAATAGTAATAAAAAATGTTTAATGTGATATAGAAAGTGAAAATTGCTTTTGTCAAACAAGGATTTGGGTTGCCACTTTAAGTACAGCTTATAATTTTCAAGGAATGTTATTTAATAGACCGTAATGCGGTTGTCACTTGTCATACAACTTAATAATGTGGTAATGAAAGTTAACTTTTGAATTAATTGTAAAAAATTAGTGACTAATTTTTATTGTCATGCTAATTTTACGACAATATATTAAATAGAATTATTCTATAAATTGTTTTACCCTCCCGCTCACTTCATCAGCAGTTATGATCACGTCAGCTCATCTCTCCGGCTGTTCTACTTTGGTCATTTTCTTATTTTCCTACTTTTTAAAAATTTAATTGGATTTGGATTTTGTGTGGATCCACCTAGAATTCACAAATTCGATGATCTATATGTCTAAATCCTGCCAAATCGTCATCCTTGAGGTGCTTTTCGCACCGCTGAGCTTCTGATCTCTCTCTTTATTATGCACCCTTTTCGGATCTCTCTCTCTCTCTCTCTCCTCTCTCCTGCTCTTAAATGAGGAGCTGATCTCTTCGCTTGATAGAACGAATGTAGCAATATTATTGTGCTGATCCATAGAGTTTTGGACATTAAAAGATAGTAATAATAACAATTATTATTATTTATTACTATTAATGTTACTATTATTTCTTCCTCTTTTTTTTTTTTCTTTTTTCTTTTTAATTCAATAGCACAATCCTTTCATTGATGTTGAAATTAAAAATTACTGTGTTTAGCAGTTACAAGATCAAGAACACAATGAGGGCCTTCCTCCATATGAATTTGTTTGTTTTTAAAAGAAAACGTTTACTTGGCTAGCCTATGAGCTACTCTATTCGTCTCCCTTTTGAAATGGTTCACACTTCATAACTACAAACTATTCAGCATAACTCTGGCATCCTCAATCAAAATGTTGTACTTGCACCAATTTGTTCTTCTTTTTTTAGTGTTTGCACAATTTGGATAGCATCACCTTCGAACTCTACCTATTGATGTCCAAATTCCCTGGCAAAGATTGCGACCTTCAAAGTCGTCGTAGCTTCAGCCGTAACAGGGTCAATGATGTGTAGTCTAAGAGCTAACAATGTCGCCAAAACCTTTCCCTCATGGTCTCTCACAATCGCACCGATATCCATCTTCCCTTAAGCTTTATCCATTGTTGTATCCCAGTTAATCTTCACCTAACCTTTTGCAGGCGCTATCCACTTTTGATGAGAGGAAGTACCCTCATTTTCAACCTGCAGCCTAGTATCTGCATTTTTGAAGTCCTCAATAGATTCCAAATCTTTCATGACAATATGAGTAGGATGGCTAAAAACCCTCCAAAAGTGATCGTGTCTCTTTTGAGCCATAAATTCCTAGTCACTACCGACAATAAAGCAAATTCTTCGTCATCCAAATTATCTTGTGGCTCCTCTACAATATGAAGAAACTCCTCATTCTCCACACTGCTCTTTTGTAGTCTTCTTCCACACATACTCGATGCATCTTTGACCGCCGGACAAGTCCACAAAATGTGCCACGTGGTTTCTACAACTACTCCACAAATAGAATAGAACATATTCTCTACAACTTTCATTTTGTTCAAATTGGCTTTAGTATGCAAAACATTATTGCAGGCCATCCACATAAATACTTTCCTTGCATTTGGGACTATCATTTTTCAAATTCTTTTCCATACAGTGCATTGCCTTATAACATAAGAGTGTTTCCCTGTGTTACTTACTGCTAGAGTCTTATCTAAGTGATAGGCACTCCTCACTATAAAATTTATAGGGGTGTACAAACGGTTACGATTAGCGGTTAGCGGTTATCGTCGATAACCGCAATCACTTTAAGCGGTTATCCTATCTTCATAACCATAACCAGTTCGCTTTAGGCGGTTAGTGGTTATAAAAATAATTGCCGATTAGCAGTTATTGGGGGCACAAACCGCATCTTTTTATATATGGGTCATCTAGGTCTATATTAATGTTTTGGATCTTCTTTGGACTTCTTTTTAGGGTTTATTTTATATTGTTTTTAGTATTTTTTGGCTTCTTTTTAGGCAAAAAAAAAAAATTGAAATCAATTTGCTCTATCTAACTCCCACATCTGCAACCTAACATAAATAATATATATATATATATATAAGAAGAAAAAAAACTTGATAATTAACGTCTAACAAAAACAAATCCAAAACATTTAAATTGAAATCAAAGCATAAAATCATTGTCACCAAAGAAAGAAATAACATATATATAAAATAATATATAAAGATATATAATATAAGGGTAGGCAGTTAGTGTTTTTATATAACCACCTACAAAAGCGGTTAAACGGTTAGCAGTTATGGGGCAATTATAGCCACCCCATTTGTATAGCCCTAAAATCTATGTACTTGTACACCTCCAAATCTGTTGATCCCTCCCTTTGAAGGAACTAATAGGAATCTGACATAGTTCTGCCGTCCCACTCTTCCCAAAAGCTTCTTTGATCAAAGGGACATTCCAACATTTGATACCCTTGTCAATAATTTTTGCTACTATAGCGTCATCACATAGCCCCCCGTCTTGTTGAATGTACAAGGAAGGCCTTAGGGTTAGATAGCCATTTTTTCTTCCATATTTTAATGTTTTCCCCATTCCCAACCCTCCATACCAATCCTTTCTTTAATAAATTTATGGCCTTGCAAAAGCTATGCCATACATATGATGGTCTGTTACTCAACTTTGCATTAAGGATAGAACCAAAAGGGTAGTATTTTATCTTGATAATTTAGGCTGCCAAAGACTCTAGGTTATGGAGTAGTACTTATATTATTTTGGCATTGACAAGTAATGCTCAAAAAAAGAAAATGCAAAAATTAAAAAAAAAAAAAAAAATACACATTAAAATGAGTTAGACAATGTCATTTTAAGTAATTTTAAGTTTAACAGGATTTTTGGATGGTTACTAAATGCTCAATTAACAGAGCCGCATTTGTACATATGTTAACTATTGATACAGTTGACCAAGAAGACCTACAAAACAAGTAAGAACAAACATGAGTGACTTGTCAAGAACACTGCCAGTAAATACTCTGATGTTTAAGTCAATTAGGTAATCTCTGGAACAATAAAAGGGTCCACAATTGGATTTTAGTGTACAAGGTATGTAATCGTTCATAAGAATGCCAATGCAATTTATTTGCTAAGCATGAAAGCAATTCATCGATATAAAATGTGCATTTTTTATATACATTGTTTCTCCTAAATGTATGTTGTGAGCTCTAATATTTTTAGAAAATTATTGATTTAAAATGTGTTGCTATTCACTGTGATATTCATGAAATAAATCATGTTTACATAACTGAAAATGTATAATGCTTGTGTAGCATGCTACCATTGGAAAAAAATGGTAAAGAATCTGGGGCATGTGCACACTACTATGCGAACTTCACCCTACAACCCATCGTTTATTGAAATGTTAAAATTACCATGGATCGAAGGGCTACCATGATCGACGCAACCACTCCTGGCGAAGGTCACACTTGTGGCATCATTAGTTGCGTGCACACCCAGGGTATCAACCTGGTCAAGCAACTAGAGGGTGGTCAACAGTTGTATCTTTACAGGGCACCAGAATTATACTATATGTCTTATGAGGCACGCAAACCCTACTGGAATGGGATAAGAGCATGGAATAGGCCTTATGGATGATGATTATAGATTGTGATATATTTGTTGATAATATATTGTGCACATCATAAGCATGATTTTCAGTCTTTAAATTGATACATGATTTCTTAAGTATATTCCTAGTCTACTAAGAGTCTGTTTAAATTTGCGATTTCAAAATAACGATGTAAAATACGTAATTTGAAAACGCGATTTTTAAAAACATAGTTAAGCATTTAAAAATCCTACATTTTTACAAATGTATCCCATTGCTTGCAATTTAAAAACATACACCATTACATTTTTGCTGCATATTTTATGATATTATGGTAGTAGATGTGACACTTCAAATTAATTACCAGTTAATTAATTTGGGAACGCTACAACATGGCTACTGGATTCATGTTGTTCGACGCACTTTCTTTTCAATTCATGCTCGAGTACAGTTTATTTATTTACAAAGTAAGTAATTGATCATGTTGCAAGAGTACAGCTCATAATATAAAAGAGAACGTGCTTAGTCTGCTGACATATCGCACTATAAATATGTACAATTTCGTACTCAGTTATTTACTTACCTTGAACACTCATATGATTTTTCGGACATCTCGCAATCCATCTACCATGAAACAATCCTACAACACACTAAGAATGCTATAAAAACCTCTAACCGTAAGATACATATGTGCTAATTCATTGTAAAAACCCTAATTACGCATTTCTGGACGCTTCAAACGTTTGGTCTACTAGTCGAATGTCGTTTGACCCCGATGAATGAACGTTTGACCAAGGGACAGTGGAACGTTGGAAGATGGCCAGAATACATAAAATTGCCAAAATCGATTATAAATCTTACTATAGACTAAATCTAAGTTCAAACCAACTTCTAATCATTATAACAAAACATGTCACCATGACAAAACATAAAAATATGCATACACTAGAATCATTTTGAAGTTTTAACACTTTTGGTCATAAAAAGGTTTTAAACCTCAAACATACCATTTCAAAACTTATAACATGCTTAGTAACAACACAACTAATGATAAAAACAAAAGAAAAAGATATAAAATTGAATGTTACCTTGAAAAAGATAATCTTCTTCAAAGAGGCTCATTCTTTCAAAATTTTATCTCCTTCTTACTACCCAAGGTATTCTGAGTGCTTAGTACGAAATGGGTGAGTTTGTGAAGGGTAGGGAAGGTTATATATAGGGGTGAAGTCGAGTCAAGGTGGTCCAAGGGTTTAAAGTGTTTTTCAGACTACATCGAATATTTGATGTACAGTGTCAAAACGTTTGATAAACTATTATCCAACAGTTTTAGTGTTTCCTTCAAACGTTTGATGTACTTTTTGACACATGGCCTATACAGGTGCAGACACGTAGGCAACGTGAATAGTACTATACAGTCAAACGTTTGGTTCTGTACTATTAAACGTTTGATGGGTGAGGGTCAAACGTTTGAGGCTTGGGTGATCTTTTGAAAATAATAAGTTTTTATATATATTTTAAAAGATAGATGATTAATCAAAACCTTTTTGTTAATAACTTGGGGTATTACACTACATCTTTGATCTTGAGGATTGGGTTGTATAGATGGCCTTGGGTTTGCTAAGATTCTTTAGTTTTGCGGGTTAGCCAAAATGGGCGGCCCAATCTATTTTAAAAATCTTTAGGAATTTGCACAACAATTCAGATTCCCACACACGATGCCAACTGAAGAATTAGTTAGTCACACACCAAATCTTGAATCGAGAAACTGGCAAAGATTGAATAAAGGTTAAGCACGAAGCATCCCATCGGGTTTTGGCGAGTCACTCTGATGCTTAAATTAGTATTTTCTCTCACTTTGGTTGATTAGGGAGGGGGTCAATGGGATAACTGGTTTGATTCTATTGCCCTCACTGTGTTATATGAATGTCCCTTAGCCCCTGAGAATAAAAGGGCGTTAGGAATTTATGTAGCAGTGGTCTGGATACTATACACATGATGTCTTTTTATTGCTTGTATGCTCGTCCATATGGACTTGGCCTAGGTTTAGCCGATACATAGAACTCATTAGAAATGGAACTGTTGGGGCTAACTTTGGGTCGAGATGCCCATTTATTTGGAGTTATTCTTTGGTACATCACTTTTCAAACAATAAAATATTGTGTTAGTGTAGTAAAGTTTTGAGAAGTGTTTTGAGTTTTGGGTTTTAAAAAGAGTTTTCAAAAAGGTAAACCTTGAGAATTGATTTGGTTGGAGTTATATTTGAAAAAAATGTTACATGTGGATGTGGGAATCACAAAATAAAATTTGTTTGGTAAAGTTTTGAAGGATGTTTTTGAAAAACAAAAAACTGAAAAAAATATTTATACATAACAAGAGAACAAAAACTTGCTGCTCCACGTATTGCCATCGTGGTGGTGATTTTGTGGCTATTAGGGGTTGCCTAAGGGCCCTCGCGGCCACCACAGGGTTACTTGACGGCCCTATGGCCACTAGACGATTTTTGTTATCACTGGTGAACATTAGACAAATCTAGCAACCATAACCGCAGGTTGCCAAATAAAATCAACACCCACCACGATTAGTTGCCACCTCCACTTGATGGACAACCATCATTCTAGTTACTCTTTTTTAAAATATATATATATATATATATAATATATATATATATATATAATAAAGAGTATCAAGTCCTAAAAAAAAAAGCCTCAAAATGAGTTTGTGTTTGTATTATTTATTGACTAATATTTTGTGTTTTATTTATTGAATAAAGATTTGTGAAATTTTTTTTTTTCATTTGAGTTTTGTGCTTCATTTTGTAAATACGACATTCATTCCATAAGAGCATGGTTACAAAATAAGATCGAGAGGGGTGGGCTCTCCAACAATAAACCAAAACTGAATAAACAGCATCAGAAACTCGAAACACCAATTAAGAAATATGTGTATTTTTTACTCCAAAGGAATAAAAAAATTTCCAGTCCTTTCTATCTTGGACAAAGCTAAAGATTAAACTACATAAAGCAAATAAAACACCGAAATAATGTAGAGCAGGGTTTCCCCATAATACAATTATCTACTAGGTTTTCCCATAATATTCTAATCTTTTTCAAAATTTGACTAAAGCCATGCACACAATTATGCATTAGGTAATGCTTTAATTGTTAGCATATTCACAAAATAACAAATTTAATATGCTAAATACGCAGCGGAAAAATAAAGTGATTTAGGATTACCTCCAGCCATTGTTTGCTCAAGCAAAGTAAAATTCTCCCAAAATTGGAATAAGCAGCCTCCAGCAATATGAAACAAATAAAATAAAATACAAAGGTATCTTCTGACCTATTCCTAACCTTAAGCCGTATTGATGGAATACACAGGCACTGTATTTATAGGCTAGGTCAGGGACCCTCAATCAATTCGTCAGCTTTAATTATTCCTCCCATCAAGGAATAAATTGATTTGAATTTAAATAGATTGCAATTTGATCAATTTGCAATCAAGTTTGATTCCATATGAGCTCTTTATTTGGAATAAGAAAATCAAATACCGTAATTATAATTATAATCATATGTGACACCGTAATTATAATTATGAAATAATTCATAATTATATGTGACATAAGAGCCATAAATAGAATATCTAACATTCTCTCACTTGGCCCTTATGACACATAAATTCCTTATGTCGGTGTTCAATCTTATAATATGGCCATTACTTTATTTATTCGACCATTCATGGAATCCTCCTACTCACATAAGGAATATTACACATGAATCATGGCAGTAAAACTTTTATATAATAAGTCGTCCATTCCATGTATTACAATATATAATATCCCCTAAATGAGTACCATATGGGCAAACAAAACTTTATGAATAAACTTCCCATAAGTTATTCGGATCCAAACTTTATTTTCATCCTCATGGATAAAGTAATAAATGTGCACAAAACTTTATTACATTAACTTGATGTCTATAGACTAAAACAAACTAAGTACAAAATAAATCAATGAGTCCCATATGCTCCACATGACTTTTAAATAGCTTTACCGGTAAACCTTTAGTCATAGGATCCACAATCATCAATTCAGTACTTATATGCTCAATGAACACTTCATGTCTTTTGATATTCTCTCTTACACGAAGGTACTTGATATCGATATGTTTACTTCTGCTTCCACTTTTATTATTCTTGGAAAAGAATATGGCACCACGATTATCGTAAAAGATCTTGATTGGTCTCTCTATAGAATCGACAATCTTGAGACCACCAACAAAATTTTTCAACCAAAGTGCCTGTGTAGTGGCTTCATAGCATGCAAATAAATTCTGCCTCCATTGTAGATGTAGCAACTATAGTCTGCTTGCTGCTTTTCCAGGATATAGCCCCTCCAGCAAAGAGAAAAATATATACTGAAGTAGACTTTCTACTATCTATTACATCGCAGCAAAATCCGAATCTGAATATCCAACCACCTCCAAATGGTCAGTGTGTCTGTATGTCAAATTGTAGTCATTGGTTCCTTGCAAATACCGCATGACTTTCTTTGCAGCTTTCCAATGTTTCAGTCCTGGGTTGCTTTGATATCGACCCAACATTCCAACTGCCATTGCAATGTCAGGTCTAGTGCAGACCTGTGCATACAATAGGCTACCTACCGCATATGAATATGGAATATCTTTCATTTGCTCTTGTTCCAATGCATTTCGGGGACATTGATCATTATTGAATCTATCCCCCTTAATAATGGGTGCTACCGAAGCTTTACAGTTTTTCAGTCTGAATCTCTCCAAAACCTTTTCAATGTAGGCCTTCTGAGACAGTTTTAATATTCTTTGTTTTCTGTCTTTGTGAATCTCTATGCCAATGATATAAAAGGCTTCACCCAAATCCTTCATTTCAAAGTTTTGAGAGAGGAACCTTTTGGTCTCGTGTAGCAAACCTAAATCATTACTTACAAGCAAAATATCATCTACATACAGGACTAAAAAGATAACTTTACTCCCACTGACCTTAAGGTATATACATTGATCAACAAGGTTCTCAGTAAAACCATATGAGGTAATAACCTTGTGAAATTTAATATACCATTGACGGAAGGCTTGTTTTAGCCCGTAAATAGATTTTCTTAGTTTTCAAGTTTTCTGACCGTTATCATCAAAACCTTCAGGTTGTTTCATGTAAACCTCCTCTTCAAGATCGCCATTTAGAAAGGTTGTTTTCACATCCATTTCATGTAGTTCTAGATCAAGATGAGCTACTAATGTCATGATTATCCTAAATGAATCCTTCTTTGATACTGGAGAGAAGGTTTCATGATAATCAATGCCTTCTTTTTGAGTGAAACCCTTGGTTACAAGTCTAGCTTTATATCGTTCAACATTACCGGAAGCATCTATCTTGGTTTTGTAAACCCATTTGTAGCCTACGGCTGCAGCTCCCTTTGGTAAGTCAACGAGATCCTAGACTTGATTTTTAGCCATGGATTCCATCTCTTCCTTCATGGTATCGAACCAAAATGTGGAGTGATCTCCACTCATGGCTTGTGAAAACGATTTTCGATCATCCTTAGGCCCAACATCAAAATCGGACTCTTGGATGTATACAACATAATCACTAGAGATTGCTAGTCTACTTGTTCTAGAGGATCTTCTTAATCCTACTTCCTCCGCATTTGGCAGAAGTTGAGTAGGTTCATTATAAACTTGTTCCTCATGAATAAGTTCATTTTGAACTTGTTCCTCATGAGTAGGTTCATCTTGAACTTGTTCCTCATAAATTGGCTGTTCTGAATTTGATTGTGGTTCAAGGTAATCAATTTGATTTTCCTTAAACACAATCAAGCGTCCTTGAGATAAAGGAGCTCTAGTCAACTCTTGTGCTTCCTCTAATTCAATCCTTTGAGGATAAGCACTAAGTTCAGAATCCTCTAGAAATTTTGCATTTATGAACTCAACAATTCTAGGACTATGAGAAGGACAGTAAAATCTAAATCCTTTGGAGTTTACTGCATAGCCAATAAAATAACCGCTGGTTGTCCTTAGGTCTATTTTCTTTAGATTTGGATTATAAATCCTTACTTCAGCAGGACAACCCCATATGTGTAAGTAAGTTAAACTTGGTTTCCATCCATTCCATAATTCAAAAGGTGTCTTAGGGACAGCCTTGGATGAGACCCGGTTTAATACATACACAGTAGTTTTTAAAGGTTCACTCCATAGGGATAAAGGTAGCTGAGAATTACTAATCATGCTCCTAACCATGTCCATAAGAGTGTGATTACTTCTTTCTGCTACACCATTTTGTTGTGGTGTGCCAGGCATTGTGTATTGAGCAACAATGCCTTCACCTTCAAGGAATTTCGCAAATGGACCTATCATTTGTCCCCTTTCTGTGTACCTTCCATAGTACTCTTCGCCTCAATCAGATCTTACGATCTTGATTTTTTTTTCCTTTTGTTTCTCTACTTCTACTTTATAGGTCTTGAAAGCATTTAATGCTTTAGCCTTATCATTTAGAAGATAGAGATACATGAACCTTGTATGGTCATCAATAAAAGATATAAAATATCTTTGACCATTGAGGCAGGGAGTAGGAAAATGCCCACAGATATCAGTGTGTGTATGATATCAAGAATGTCAGAACTCTTTTTGGCACCTTTAGTGGTCTTGTTGGTTTGCTTTCCTTTTATGCAATCCACACAAGTACTGAAGTTAGTAAAATCAAGAGTTTTTAAAACTCCATCATTTATTAACCTTTTGATTCGCTCTATGAAGATATGTCACAATCTCCTGTGCCATAATAAAGCAGAGTTCTCATTTATGAGACTCCTCTTTATGCCAACATCCGCATGCAATGATAAATAGTTGTTTTCAAAATTGGGATCTAAATCAATTTTGAATAATCCATCAACTTTTATTCCACCATCAATAAAATTTTCACCTTTAAAAATACTAAAGGTTGAATTAACAAACAAAAATCCATACTAAAAATATCCAATTTGGAAACAGAAATTAAGTTCCTTGAAAAATTTGGAATAAAAAATACATTATCCAGATCCAAAACATATCCGGATTTCAAAATCAGCCTGAAAGTCTCAACCGCTTCCACTTTTGAAAACAATTTATTGCCGGAGTAAACACGTTGTTTATTGCTTGTTGGTTTCCTTGTATTGAGAAAACCTTGCATTGTGTTGACAATATGGATTGTAGAACTAGAATCAATCCACCATGTATTACTAGGAGCTTCAACAAAAAAATATTCATGACAAACAAGAGAGATGATAATACCTTTCCTTTCGAGTCATTTTTTGTATTTCTGGCAATCCTTCTTCATATGCCTACTCTTCTTGCAGAAGTAACAAGCATCATTCTTGTCAATTTTCTTTATTGACAACTTGTTATTCTTCTTGGGTTTGTGGGTATCATTGCCTCTCTTGGCATTTTCCTTATCATGAGTAGCCATATGAACACTGTGAGGCTTCTCATGCTTTAGTCTATCTTCTTCTTGAACACACATGGTCAGAAGTTCATTTACTGACCATTTATCTTTATGTGTGTTGTAAGAAATTTTGAAAGGGCTGTATTTTGAAGGGAGAGAATTCAGTATGAAATGCACCAAGAACGACTCAGATATATCAACCTCTAGGGACTTTAGTTGAGCAGCCATGTTCCTCATTTTCATAATGTGCTCTCGCACACTTCTGAAATTGTCAAAGGTTTTGTTTGATAGCTTCTTCATTAGGGTGCTGGCTAAGGCTTTATCGGAACTGACAAATTGTTCTTCAACAGCTTTAATGAATTCTTTAGCCTTGGTGCATTCAGGGATAGATCCCCGAATGCCTTTAATGACATCAGATTTCATAAACATGAGACTTAAGCGATTAGATCGCTCCCACCGTTCATGTTTAGCAATCTTTGTTGGTGTACTTTTTTTCGTGAGGGCGGGTGGTGTGTCCTCACGGAGCGCCAAGTCAAGTTCCATGCACCCCAAAGTAAAAAGCAAGTTTTCTTTCCATTCAGAAAAATTATTACCATTTAACATCGGAACAGTATCAATCAAAGCAGAAGAAATAGCTGCAATTATCAAGGAAAATAAAAAATTACTTTATTGCTATGAAATAATTTTATTTAAATTAACCAATGTCAATTTAATAGTAAATTTCAACCTACCTGTAAGCAAATGTTGCATCACACATGAAATTTACTCTCTTATTAACAAGACTATTAAATTTAACTATTAATAAATAAAATTCTCTGTACCTGTGGGCAACCGAAAGAAATTTTATTTCTTAATGTTAAATTTACTATCTTATTCTAATTAAGTCATAAAAATAAAAACGTCCCTGTGGGGATTGTCAATTAAATTTACGAATTAATTACAACACGATGTTACTTTTCTTTATGAAGTTTATATAATTTTGATGTAATTATCATAACAAAATTGGGATGCTGTGGCTCTCCCAAAATTGTTGTGATAATCACTACTTCATTAACATCTAATAACTGAATGGATGCCAAAGAAAAGGTCCTAGGA
>FXXK01001402.1:0-25292 GCA_900184695.1 Betula pendula
ACTCACTGGGCCGTCTCTCTCTTCTAATGCCCACAGCCCAAATTCCCCCTCTTTCCAGATTCACGCTCCCTTGGGCTATCACTGGGCCTACTTCCTTCACGCCCACCAAATTTCACCAAGATTTTTCTCATTAAGCCCACCCACCATATCACACAAAAATCGGCCCATCCCTCTCACCATACCTATCGGTTCCACCCCTATCTCCCGCAGCCTCCACCACCTCGCCCATATAACCACCATTCTCAGCTGCCCCTCACCCCCTCCTTCACCTTTTCCTTCCCATTCACCTAAAATGCCTCTCTTAGGCAAAGGAAAGAAGCAGGTGTAACGCCCCCAAAATTAAATAATTATATTTACTTAATTTGGAGTATTACTCATAATATTTTCAAATCAATTAATTGATAACTAGCTGAATTCAATACATTTTAATAATTATTGAAGTATACCGTAGTAGAAAGCGGAATAAATGATCAGAGACAACTAACAATGAATCCCTTAACAGAATTATGTATCATCAATAATAGACTAGGAACTTCTAAACAAACATTATTAAAACATTAATAGATAATTACTAACTAATCAAACCTGACAATGCAAGCTATTTGCTTGTCATTTTTATCTTAATGAATTTCTCACTTTACAGCCTGATAACTAGCTAATTTGTAAAACACCAAGATGTTTCACAAGTGAAAGATGTAGCTGTGTAAATTCAGGACTTAGTCAGTAAATTATTATAAAATTAGTTTATTTAATTAGCCTTAAGTAACAATTATAACTTTTATTTATTGAACATGATTTTTTTCGCAAATGGTGTGTGCTATTATTACACCATCTAAAAAGTACAGTTTATTTTGGAAAGTGATGGCATAATTTCAATAACAAATCACTGGAATTTTAATGTACACAATCATGCATTATAAATAAATATAGGTATTAATAATTATAACTTTATTTCATATGATCTACTTGAGCCCTTAATTCTTCTCGTTCGGATTTGTGTGTTCTCGAAAAAACTTTTGATACAACATTGGTGCCTCCAATATTGTACAACATACCGACTTATACTAATAGCATAACCGAGTCCAACTTCGGGTTTAACTAGCTATTGAAGGCTTTAGCTTAACGCGACACGTGTGAGCTATTTTGACAAAAGTCAAAAACTTTAAGCAAGAGGAAAAAAAAAAAAAAAAACACGCACAAGACAAAGAAAAGAAAAAAAAAAAAATAAATAAAGAGGCCTGCATGTGCTTTATACCACCCTAGACTAAAGGAAATCATGACTTAGCTTTTTTATTTTTTATTTTTTTATTTTTTTTCCTAACCACTAAATAAAACAACTGCAAGATTTCTTAAGAAAATCTCTTTGTAATAAACTCAATTACACTATTGGATATATGATCTATCAATTTATCATGAGTGCTATTTGACAAATCAAAGAATCATAAGTTGTTCAACAATTTGCGATTTGTTTTTTTTTTTTCCTACTTCAAACCTTCAATAATTTAAATCAATTTCTTTCCACCCTTTTTTAAAAAGATTGAGATATGTAATCAAACTTTTATATTTAGATTGCTCTTTTAAATTAATTGTTTACGAATATATTTTAAATAATGAATATAGTTTTTTTTTTTTACATATTTTAATTGTATAAATATAACTTAAAAAAAAATGTATGAATAATATATTTGTAGTTAGTTGAGATTATGTAGAACAATAATGATTATATTGAGCTTCCAATCAAATTTTAAACAAGCTCGTATCAAGGTAAATTTAGCAAATTTGCTAGTAAATCTTTGCTTAAGAAAAAAATTTCTGATTACCATCATTCATGGTAGAGACCAAATGCGAAGAGTATGAAGAGCCTTTTCATAAATGACTATTTTAAACAAGCTTATGTCGCGGTAGATTTAACAAATCTGTCATTGATTCTACTATTGCGATAGCTACTTTTGAAAGAGACTTTTTTTAGCAATTAATATGGCTGAAAATTATTTAGCAATTAACTGAATGAGTGATCAGTTGATGAATGATTATCTGGTTACGTACATTGAGAGTGATATATTCAAGACTATAAGCAATGAAGAAATCATGCAACGATTTCAAAATATAAAGACTCATTGAGAATAATTTGAATAAATTAATACCAAGTGTGATAATAATTGTAAGTTACATTTATATGTTTTAAACAATAATTATTTGTTGAATTTTTTATTTATTTCATTAGTTATATTCTTATATTTTTAATAATTTTGTTTAATTTTTTTATTAAAAAAAAAAAATTGATCCCACTGAATCAAAATCCTGGCTTCGCCACAAACACCTGGTACCTCCATTACAATTTCATCAATAATTTTAAAGGAACTCCATGTAAGCCTTGCTAAAATGCCGACACATGTCCCGAGCGGCACATGTGCACACCACCTAGGGGTATCACAAGTGGTACGTATATTTTTATATCCTAAAATTGATTGTGTTTTATAAGTGTTTATTGTTTGATTTGTTTGTTAATATTTTTGTTTTGAAGAGAAAAAAAAAATGAAAAACAAAATTTTACCAAACGGAGCCATTATATAATCCAAAAAGCTCGTGTATAACTTGACTAAAAAACAGCTTATGATACGCATGGTTTATATCATCGGATAGAAATTTTCACTAGAATCAACAGGTAAGAGCCCATGTTTTGAAATTGATAACCCATACAAAGTTTAATAGACGTGGAAATGTTGGGGGAAGGGGAGGAGAAAAAATGGAACCTTTTTTTTTAGCCATCATGTACAGGACCTCAATGCACTAGTGACCACAAATGTACATATGAGACCAAAAATTAGACCATCGGCCATAATCAAAATCTGATAACATGCCATCGGCTCATGAGATATATATATATATAAAAAGAATCCAAATGTGAGGCATACATGGATTTTAATAATGAACCAACTCACAAGATTGTCTGACTCATATGAATATATAATGTTTCTGCTTCCTAATTATGGAAGACCTTTAGTTGCCCTTACACTTGATCCAACTGTGCTTTCAAGCTTTGATAATCTTCTGGAGATTATAAGATGTTCTGAGTGGAAATGTGAAAATATATTTTAGTGCAGAATTAGTTCTTATTATCTCTCTTCTTTTTAGGTTTGTTCTATGTACTTATGAAAGGCCCGAAAAGAATAAGATCGATCTCAAGGCAAAATGAAGGCTAGAGAGAGTTATGTTATGTTAGAATAAATAATCCAAATTGTAAGAACTAGGCCTCCGTGCTGTGGATATTTTGAGCTTTGTGGCTTGAAGGAACTCCCCCTATCATAATAGGGTGAATGAAGGCAATCATCTGCATGACATCATGTAATTTGTTGAGCACATCCATAAGCCATAAACAGCTGAAAGCATTAAAATGATACACGAAGAAGAAATTGAACAATCAGCATGTAATTTTCTCTTATCGTACACTAGCTAGTGCAAGATTTTCCAGCTAAGGTTATGTATTTATTCTTTTACGAAATCTCATATTGGGCCTGTCTAAATAATTAGCATCCAAAGAGGCACTGCAGCTACTATAGTCAATAGGACTACCACCCCCACCGAATCCTCCATACAGCAGCTGCGGTAGGCTTCTGCTTCTGCCGGGCTTCCGCGAGACGTTGCCTCTCTATAGCACGGTTCTGTATGCTTCTCTCTTGGCCTGCCGCGAACCAAGAGGTCCTCATCCCATGGCCATCTCCCCTTGTAATAATCCTAGAAGGAGAATCAGAACTTCGGAATACAACAAGTGATGGGAATAAAACAGCATTTTCAATCTTGATCTTGATTGGGATTTTATATTCTGCACTGTTATTTTCTAGGTACGTACTAACTTGTGCTTTATAGTGTATATATATATATTTATAACTCATCTTCTAGCACAGTAGTATCACCATATTTAAATGGCTGTTCAACTTTAACTTCAAGTAGTGGCGCCAGGAGGGTTCAACTTCTTCTTTCTTCTTTTTTCTTCTCTATCATTGCAACTGAAGGGCCGACCGAGCATGTTTTTGTAGTGGTTGGAGATCTCATTCAGTGAGCTGAGTTAGCTCAGTTACAACTCGTTCCACGACAAAGGCATGATCTCCTATGGCCATGTGGCACCATCCTGCTTGCCCCAAGAAAGCAGATCTCTACAAGTGTCCCTTCTCCATCAAACCGCTTCAACCTCCGGATCTGAGCCTCCGGATATGATCTTTCCACGTCACCCACACAATCCAAGAAAGCTATCATTTCTTCTGCATGTCTTTTTTTTTTTAAAGTCATTTCTTCTGCATGTCAGTCATGCGATGATCTCTTTTAATCAGGATTATCTTCTGTGTGGACAAATCTATTCACCCATATTACTTCTCTACCCCTTTCTCAGCATTACACTCGACTGGGCCGTCTCTCTCTTCTAAGCCCACAGCCCAAATTCCCCCCTCTTTCCAGATTCACCCTCCACTTGGGCTATCACTGGGCCTACTTCCTTCACGCCCACCAAATTTCCTCATATTTTTCTCATTAAGCCCACCCACCATATCACACAAAAATCGGCCCATCTCTCTCAACATACCTATCGGTTCCATCCTTACCTCCCGCAGCCTCCACCACCTCGCCCATATAGCCACATTCTGAGCTGCCCCTCACCCCTCCACCTTTTCCTTCTCATTCACCTAAAATACCTCTCTCAGACAAAGGAAAGAAGCAGGCCCTCAAAATTAAATAATTATATTTACTTAACTTGAGTGTTACTCGTAGCGTAACTAACTGAATTCATTACATTTCACTAATTATCAAAATATATTGTAGCAGAAAGCAGAATAAATTATTAGAGACAACTAACAATGAATTCCTTAACAGAATTATGTATCATCAATAATAGACTAGGAACTTCTAAACAAACATCATTAAAACATTAATAGACAATTACTAATTAATCAAACTTGACAATGCAAGCTATTTGCTTGTCATCTTTATCCTAACGATTTTTTATTCTACAGCTAACAACTTGTTAATTTGAAAAACATCGAGATATTCCACAAGTGTAAGAAGTAGCTATGTAAATTTACTACTATGTCAGAAATTATTATAAAATTGGTTTATTTAATGAGCCTTAAGTAATAGTTATAACTTTTATTTATTGAACATGAGTTTTTTGCAAATGATGNGTGTTGTCTACGTTATTACGCGATCTAAAAAGTGCGGTTTATTTTGAAGAGTGATGGCATAATTTCAATAACAAATCACTGGAGTTTTAATGTGCACAATCATGCATTATATATATATAGGTATTAATAATTATACTTTTCGTTTATATAGTCTACTTGAGCCCTTAATCCTTTACGTTGGGGTTTTTGCGTTCTCGAAAGAACTTCTGGTACAATATTGATGCCTCGAATATTGTATAACATACCGTCTGATACTAGTAGCCTAATCGAGTCCAACTTTAGGTGGTCCGCGCTACTAGTAAAGCCGTAATAGTAATCTCATCCATATATAGTATGCTAATTACAAAACAACCAGTAAATTTAAGACCAAACATAGAAGTAAATATCTTGGAACATAGGGTCAAGCCCATATAATGGTAAGTTTGATTGTTATACCGCTCGTATCAACGTATCATGTCATACGATGTAATTATTATACATTTATTACAAATTATATATAAGCAAATATCTGTTTGAAGTAGTTCTAAACATGTTATAAAAACTAGGGTTAAATGCCATTTAATTTAGTACATGTGGTTTGGACCAAAATCAAATAACCACTCGGTTTCAAAAGTAACATAAGTGGTACCTGAGATTAACCGAAAGCCACACTTGGTACCTCTGTTACAGTTCCATCAATAATTTTAATGAAACTCCTTGTAAGCTCTGCTGAAATGCTGACACCTGTCCTGAGCGCCACATGTACACCTAAGGGTATCATAGGTAGTACCTATGTTTTTATATCCTAAAATTGATTTTGCTTTTTATAAGTGTTTATTGTTTGTTTGTTAATATTTTTATTTTAAGAAGAGAAAACAAAAGATGGAAAATGAAAATTTTACCAAACAGAGCCATTATATAATCCAAAAAGCTCATGCGTAACTTGACTAAAAAACAGCTTATGATACGCATGGTTTATATCACCGGATAAAAATTTTCACTAGAATCAACAGGGAAGAGCCCATGTTTTGAAATTGATAACCCATACAAAGTAAAATAGATATGGAAATGTTGGGGGAAGGAGGAGAACAAAAGGAATTCTTTTTTTTTTAGCCGTCACATACAGTACCTCAATGCACTAGTGACCACAAATGTACATATGAGACCAGAAATTAGACAGTCCATAATCAAAATCTAATAAAATGATCGGCTCATGAGATATATATATAAAGAGTCCAAATGTGAGGCATACATAGATTTTAATACTGAACCAACTCACAAGATTATATGACTCTCATGAATACATAATGTTTCTGCTTCCTAATTATAGAAGACCTTTAGTTGCTTACACTAGACCCAACTGTGCTTTCGAGCTTTGAGAATCTTCTGGAGATTATAAGATGTTCTGAGTGGAAGTGTGAGAACATATTTTAATGCAGAATTAGTTCTTATTATCTCTCTTCTTTTTAGGTTTGTTCTATGTACTTATGAGAGGCCCGGAAAGAATAAGATCGATCTCAAGGCAAAATGAAGGCTAACTAGAGAGAGATAGTTCTGTTATGTTAGAATATATAACCCAACTTCTAAGAACTAGGCCTCCATGCCATGGTTATTTTCAGCTTTGTGGCTTGAAGGAATTCCCCTTACCATAATACTCTCTGGATGAAGGCAATCATCTGCATAACAACATGTGATTTGTTAAAAAACAACTGGAGATATTAAAATTGAGAAAATTTCACAAATGCCCCTCGAACTTCCACAGAATTTGAATAACATATTTCAATGTTTGATTTCTCTCAATTTGACCCTTCAAACTTTTAATTTGTCTCATTCAGTCACCATCCGTTAAGATTTCCCTTTAAATCCTAACAGAGTGGTGCAAAAATTATCAAAATACCCCTCATTTTATATTTTTTTATAATTTTTTTGTTTAAAATACAAAGGTATTTTAAGAATTTCAACAAGGTTTGATGGTGAAAACAGACGGAGGGGGATAAAATGAGACAAATTGAAAGTATGAGAGGTCAAAGTGAGAAAAATCAAACATTGAGGGGGGTTATTCAAATTTTGTGAAAATTTGGGAGGCCTTCGTGAAGTTTTCCCATTAAAATTATATGAAGACGAAATTGAACGATCCGTCTAAATAATTAGTAACTCTCTATAAAGGTTTTGTTCGACTTGCATATCACTGACATCAGTGACATGCATGACTTCTTGTTTAATTTTATATTGGAACGATATCAATTTTTCAACACGTAGAATATTTAATTAAAATGAAAAGCGAATAACAGAAACAAGGTTCGAACTCAGAACCTTGGCTCTAATGCCATGTTAAATTACCACTTATCCTAAAAGCTTAAATCGATAGGAATAAATGAATTTAATCATTTAATTTATATTCTAACATTCCATTAGCTCATAAAGTAAAACGCAGTTACCGTGGCAAACCCAATGCACATGATACTGAAACCAGGAAAATGAAAAGGTGCTTCTTCAGATAGGAATAAAGCTGCATGGATGACAAAAGAAACTGTCAATCTTTAGATACTTTGATCTATAATAAGCTTCTTCTTTTTTTTTGGTTTCTCCGTCTTCGACATGCCTATTAGAGGACTAAAAATTAATGGAGAAATGATGTTGGCAAAGGAACTTATGCTTGAGCCTTCCCCTTCCATGCATTTCCTTGTTTCAACCAGTTAAATGAAGGAAAGAAAAAGAAAAAACTCTATGATATGGAAGATGAATAAAGGTAGCGTATTCTTTAAGGGATTGGGATTTCTATAATTGGTTGTTCGTATTGCACGCAATTTGGATAATCTATAGAGCGGGCAGGTGTGGGGTTCACTTACCTCGGGTTAGTGAGTCTTGTAGCCGAGGCTGCTTGGGACAGGTGAGCCTCGCACTTGATCTTTCAGTGAGAGCGTATAATTTGAGTAACCAACTATAGGAGATCCTTATTCATTCATAAGTAGATAGAGTAATGAGTTAGGATAAAAGTGAACACTTAATATGTTGAGAACCCCGGAGAATTACCTGCTCGTGGGCCCTACTTGTTTTGAAACCAGCGTAACTGTGAGTAAATTTCAAGAACTATTTTAGTATCAACCAATGTAAACAACTTTTAACAAGATCAAAAGTAAATAACGTACGCTTGGTTGCCACAGACGGTAAAGATGGCAAACACTGTAGTGATCATTTCTGGAAGACCTCCCATCTGGATCTCATTCAAATACGAACGATTGGGAGATTACTTCCAATTCTGTGGCTGTATTGGACACAAGCAAAATTCATGTCCATCTACTCCCTCCCATAAATATGGTATTTCTTTGACAACTCGTTTCACGACAAAGGCATGATCTCCTTGCTTCTCAAGGCTTGGCCATGTGGCACCATCCTGCTTGCCCCAAGAAAACAATCAGATCTCTACAAGTGTCCCTTCTCCATCTCCACCAAACCGCTAAGCTGTCATTTCTTCTGCATGTCAGTCATGTGAATCTCGTGATTGATGATCTCTTTTCATGGGGAATATCTTCTGCCGTGGACAAATCTATTCACCCAGATTACTTCTCTACCACTAAGCTATCATTTAATAGAAGGATTTAAACAACCCTAGTTAGTGTTTGGGCGGTAACAAAATAACTCCATGTCTTCACTTTTTTTTAAACAATCAACTTTAAATTAAAATAAATCATTATTATTAATATTTTTATTAAAAATATACATCTATATATTTTTAAAACTTTTAACTTGATCCATTCTTATTACCAATTCAAGTCCACTCTCATCTAGAAATTAGAATATCTATCAATTTACTTCTCTCCCTAAAGGAGAATCTGAATCGTTACAGAAAGAACTTTTAATAGAATATCGGTGCTTCAGACATTACACAACATATCATCTTATATTAGTAGCTCGACTGAGTCCGACCTCGAGTAGGCCGCACTACTAGTAAAGTCGTAACAGTGACTTCATCTGTACATGGTGCGCTAGTCACTAAGCAACCAATAGATCCAAGACCAAACATATAAGTAAATCTCTTGGAACATAGGGTCAAGCCCATGTAATGGTAAGCTTATAGCTGTTATACCGCTCGTACTAGCGTAGCATGTCACATGATGCAATTATTCTTCATTTATTATAAATCGTATATAAACAAATATCTGTTTGAAGCAGTTATAAATATGTTATAAAAACTAGGGTTAAATATCATTTTAGTACTTGTAATTTGGACCAAAATCAAATAGACATTCAGTTTCAAAAAAGTGACACAAGTGATACTCAAGGTTAACCAAAAGTCTCACTTAGTACCTCCATCACAGTTCCAACAATAATTTTAACGAAATTCCACGTAAGCCCTGCTAAAATGCCGACACATGTCATGAGCGTCACATGTGTACACCATCTAGTCGTATCACAGGTGGTACCTATGCTTTTATATCCTAAAATTGATTTTGTGTTTTATAAGTGTTTATTCTTTGTTAATGTTCTTGTTTTGAGAATAGAGAGAAAAAAATGGAAAACAAAAATTTTACCAAACCAAGCCATTATATAATCCAAAAAGCTCATGTTTAACTTGACTAAAAAACAGCTTATGATACACATAGTTTACATCACCGGACAGAATTTTCACTATAATCAACGGGAAGAGCCCATGTTTTGAAATTGATAACCCATACAATGTTTAATAGACGTGGAAATGTGGGGGGAAGGGGGAGGAGAACAAATGGAACTTTTTTTTTAGCCGTCATGTACAGTACCTCAATGCACTAGTGACCACAAATGTACATATGAGACCAGAAATTAGACCGTCCATAATCTGAGGAATACATAGATTTTAATACTGAACCAACCCACAAAATTGTATGACTCACATGAATGCATAATGTTTCTACTTAATTATATAAGACCTTTAGTTGCTTACACCGAACCCAATTGTGCTTTCAAATTTTGAGAATCTTCTGGAGATTTTAAGGTGTTTTGAGTGGAAGTGTGAAAATATATTTTAGTGCAAAATTAGTTCTTATTATCTCTCTTCTTTTTAGGTTTGTTCTATTATGTACTTATGAGGGACCCGAAAAGAATAAGATCGATCTCAGGGCAAAATGAAGGCTAGAGAGAAAGAGTTATGTTATGTTAGAATAGATAATCCAAATTGCAAGAACTAGGCCTCCGTGCTGTGGATATTTTCAGCTTTGTGGCTTGAAGGAACTCCCCTTATCATAATACTCTGAATGAAGGCAATCATCTGCAAGACATCATGTAATTTGTTGAGCACACCCATAATCCATAAGCAGCTGAAAGCATTAAAATGATACACGAAGAAGAAATTGAACAATCAGCATGTAATTTTCTCTTAACGTACACTAGTGCAAGATTTTCCAGCTAAGGTTATGTATTTATTCTTTTAGTAAATCTCATATTGGGTCCGTCTAAATAATTAGCATCCAAATGGGGATTGGAGCTACTACCACCGTCAACAAGACTACCACGCTCACCGAATCCTTCATGCAACCTCCATGCATCCAAATGGGGATTAGAGCTACTACCACCATCAACAGGACTATCACCCCCACCGAATCCTCCATACAACCTCCATGCAAGTGCATGGAGGATTCGATGGGGGGTGGCAGTCCTGTTAACGAAGAAATTAAGAGGTCTAAATATATTAAACAAGACAAAAGAGGAATCCACAGGCTCTGTCATCGCAGCTGAAGGGCCGACTGAGCATGTTTTTGTAGTGGTTGGAGATCTCATTCAGTGAGCTGAGTTAGCTCAGTTACAACTCGTTCCACGACAAAGGCATGATCTCCTATGGCCATGTGGCACCATCCTGCTTGCCCCAAGAAAGCAGATCTGTACAAGTGTCCCTTCTCCGTCAAACCGCTTCAGCCTCCGGATATGATCTTTCCACGTCACCCACACAATCCAAGAAAGCTATCATTTCTTCTGCATGTCTTTTTTTTTTTTTTTTTTTTTTTTTTTTTTTTTAAGTCCTTTTCTTGATGTAGTCATGCGATGGTCTCTTTAATCTGGAATATCTTCTGTGTGGACAAATCTATTCACCCATATTACTTCTCTACCCCTTTCTCAGCGTTTCACTCGACTGGGCCGCCTCTCTCTTCTAAGCCCATAGCCCAAATTCCTCCTTCATTCTAGATTCACCCTCCACTTGGGCTATCACCGGGCCTACTTCCTTCACCCCCACCAAGATTTTTCTCATTAAGCCCACCCACCATATCACACAAAAATCGGCCCATCCCTCTCACCATACCTATCGGTTCCACCCATCTCCCGCAGCCTCCACCACCTCGCCCATATAGCGACCATTCTCAGCTGCCCCTCACCCCCTCCTTCACCTTTTCCTCTCTCAGACAAAGGAAAGATCCAGGTGTAACGCCCCAAAATTAAATAATTATAATTACTTAACTTAAAGTGTTACTTGTAGCGTTTTCAAATTAATTAACTGATAGCTAGTTGAATTTACTACGTTTCACTAATTACCAAAGTATACTGTAGTGGAAAACAGAATAAATGATTAGAAACAACTAACGATGAATCATCGATAATAGACTTGGAACTTCTAAACAAAGATCATTAAAACATTAATAGACAATTACTATCTAATCAAACGTGACAATGCAAGTTATTTGCTTGTTATCTTTATCTTAACGAATTTCTCACTCTACAGCATGACAACCTGCTAATTTGTAAAATACCGAGATGTTCCACAAGTGGAAGAAGTAGCTGTGTAAATTCACGACTTAGTCAGTAAATTATTATAAAATTGGTTTATTTAATAAGCCTTAAGTAATAGTTATAACTTTTATTTATTGAACATGAGTTTTATGCAAATGGTGTGCGTTGTGTCCGTTATTATGCCATCTAAAAAGTGTGGTTTATTTTGAAAAGTGATGGCATAATTTCAATAACAAATCACTGGAGTTTTGATGTATACAATCATGCATAATACATATATATAGATATTAATAATTATAGTTTTCTTCTATATGGTCTATTTGAGCTCTTAACCCTTCCCGCTCGGGTTTGTACGTTCTCGAAAGAACTTCTGGTACAACATTGGTGCCTCGAATATTGTACAACATACCGTCTTATACTAGTAGTCTAACTGAGTCCAACTTCGACTGGCCCGCGCTACTAATAAAGCCGTAATAGTGACCTCATCAATCTATGGTACGCTAGTCACAAAACAACCAATAAATCTAAGGCCTAACATAAAAGTAAATATTTTGGAACATAGGATCAAGCTCATATAATGATAAGCTTATGATTGTTATACCACTCGTACCAACGTATCATGTCATACGATGTAATTAATGTACATTTATTATAAATTGTATATAAGCAAATATCTGTTTAAAGCAATTATAAACATGTTATAAAAACTAAAGTTAAATGTCATTTTAGTACTTATGGTTTGAACCAAAATCAAATAGCCACTTGGTTTCAAAAGTGACACAGGTGGTACCTGAGGCTAACCGAAAGCTACCCCTGGTACCTCCGTTACAGTTTGATTAATAATTTTAACCTGCTAAAATGCCGACACCTGTTCCAAGCGCCACATGTGTACACCACCTAGGGGTATCACAGGTAGTACTTATGTTTTCATATCCTAAAATTGATTTTGTGTTTTATAAGTGTTTATTGTTTGATTTGTTTGTTAATGTTTTTGTTTTGAAAAGAGAAAACAAAAGATGGAAAACAAAAATTTTACCAAATGGAGCCATTATATAATCCAAAAAGCTCATGTATAACTTGACTAAAAAATAGCTTAGGATACGCATGGTTTATGTCACCGGATAGAAATTTTCACTAGAATCAATAGGGAAGAGCCCGTGTTTTGAAATTGATAACCCATACAAAGTAAAATAAACGTGAAAATGTTGGGGGAAGGGGGAGGAGAAAAAATGGAACCATTTTTTTTTAGCAATCATGTACAGTACCTCAATGCACTAGTGACCACAAATGTACATATGAGACCAGAAATTAGACTGTCCATAATCAAAATCTAATAACATGATCGGCTTATGAGATATATATATATATAAAGAGTCCAAATGTGAGGCATACATAGATTTTAATATTGAACCAACTCACAAGATTGTATGACTCACATGAATACATAATGTTTCTGCTTCCTAATTATAGAAGACCTTTAGTTGCTTACATTGGACCCAACTGTGCTTTCGAGCTTTAAGAATCTTCTGGAGATTATAAGATGTTCCTGAGTGGAAGTGTGAAAATATATCTTAGTGCAGAATTAGTTCTTATTATCTCTCTTTTTTTTAGGTTTGTTCTATGTACTTATGAGAGGCCCGGAAAGAATAAGATCGATCTCAGGGCAAAATGAAGGCTAGAGAGAGATAGTTCTGTAATGTTAGTATATATAACCCAACTTCTAAGAACTAGGCCTCGATGCCATGGTTATTTTCAGCTTTGTGGCTTGAAGGAATTCCCCTTATCATAATACTCTGGATGAAGGCAATCATCTGCATAACATGTAATTTGTTAAAAAACAACTGAAAGTATTAAAATTATATGAAGAAATTGAACGATCCGTCTAAATAATTAGCGACTCTCTATAAAGGTTTTGAACGACCCGTCTAAATAATTAGCAACTCTCTATAAAAGTTTGTTGGACTCGCATATCACTGACATCAGTGACATGCATGACTTCCTGTTTAATTTTATATTAAAAAGATATCAATTTTTCAACATGTAGAATATTTAATTGAAATGAGAGGCAAATGATGAAGACAAGATTCGAATTCAGGACCTTAGCTCTAATACCATTTTAAATCATTACTTATCCTAAAAGCTTAAGCCGATAAAAATGAATGAATTTAATTATTTAATTTATATTCTAACATTCTATTAGCTCATAAAGTAAAACGCAGTTACCGTGGCAAACCCAATGCACATGATACTGAAACCAGGGAAATGAAAAGGTGCTTCTTCAGATAGGAATAAAGCTGCATGGATGGCAGAAGAAACTGTCAATCTTTAGATACTTTGATCTATAATAAGTGTTTTTTTTTTTGTTTCTCCGTCTTCGACATACCTGTTAGAGGACTAAAAATTAATGGAGAAATGATGTTGGCAAAGGAACTTATGCCTGAAATGCATCCTTGAGCCTTTCCCTGCCATGCATTTCCTTGTTTCAACCAGTTAAATGAAGGAAAGAAAAAGAAAAAACTCTATGATATGGAAGATGAATAAAGGTAGTGTATTCTTTTAAGGGATTGGGATTCCTATAATTGGTTGTTCGTATTGCACACAATTCGGATAATCCATAGAGAGGGCAGGTGTGGGGTTCACTTGCCTCGGGTTAGTGAGTCTCGCAGCCCAGGCTGCTTTGGGCAGGTGAGCCTCGCACTTGATCTTTTAATGAGAGCGTGCAATTCGTGTAACCAATTGTAGGAGATCCTTATTCATTCATAAGTGGATAGAGTAACGAGTCAAGATAAAAGTGAACACTTAATATGTTGAGAACCCTGGAGAATTACCTGCTCGATGGGCCCTACTTGTTTTGAAACAATGCTGCGTAACTGTTATTAAATTTCAAGAACTATTTTAGTATCAACCAATGTAATTCAACTTTTAACAAGATAAAAAGTAAATAACGTACGCTTGGTTGCACACAGACGGTAAAGATGGCAAACACAGTAGTGGCATAAGGAACCTGCACATGGTGAAAATGTCTTGGAGAATTATATGAATCAAAAGATGCTTAGAAAGAAAATACTTGTAATATCTGAAGCACAGATGCTCATTTATTAAAAAGGGAAATAAGAAGGGCACGACTTTGTTGAAGAAGGATTACCCAAACTGACCAAGCTATGCTGGTAAAAAGCATCTGCATTAAATCAGGTCATAGTGATCAGTGCTATATGTTCAATGAAAAGTTTTAGTCTCCCAAGCTAGCTTGCACAGACAAAAACACCCAAATGGCTGCAAGGAAAACATGGAAAGAAGGGACAATAAGGCACATACGTTTGTAAAGCCCATTAAGAGACCTATGGAAAGCAGCTTCTCCTCTCCAATAAAAGGTGCCAACATGGGCATGAAAATCAGCTGCAGGATTCCCAAGTTTTCACAACAAAAAACATATGGCAACCAAAAAATAAAAGAGAGAATGAAAAGAAAAAGAAAAAGATGCTAAGCAAATCGAATAGCAAAACATAAATAGCAGAATGTCGAAGAACAGAGTTATGTAAAGCATACCTGTGAAATGGTCCCAGCAATCCCAAAAATTAGCATTAGATCAGCATATTGGTTTTTGTTGAAGTGGAAACGAGCCTTTAAGAAGTACTGCATGGTGGGAAAGCTTCTCTGTTAATAATAAGATATTTTGATAGCATGTTTGATATATGCACTATAAGAAAAATGTTTGGTTTTGCTACAGCTTTTACTACAATTTCCTTAATCACAAACTAATGTGGTAGTTCATAATTAGTGAAATAATTACGAGTGTATAGTTGACAAGTCAGTCACTAACAAATTAAATTGAAAAGTCAGATTTTTTGTTTAATAATGTCATCAATTATGGACTGCTATGTTAGTTTGTAAAAGAATTTATAGGTAAAGCTGTAGTACTCCTAACAGAACTCATTCACTATAAAACATATAGGTGTACGATATATTTAGTAGGGGTATTGATTTCTTCTAAGCAAACCATTTCTATTGATGTGATTTGATATCATTTTTAGTCTTCTCTAATCCATTGAACAACTACATATTGTATAAGCTTCATTAAAGAATAACTGCTTGGTCTTTGCATTTTCATGTGATTTGATTTTAAGTTGGATTTTTCAAGAGTAGTTGCAGTTTTAAAGTTCTAACAACCTTATCTACTGCACTAACCATGTACATCAGGTATTAAAAAAATAAACATCTTAGGCCCCTTATCTCACTGATATGAATGTCGTACTTTGACATTAAAGCAAAACTATACCAGTAACGAAGCTATTATCCCACCATCTGCAAGACCATTGAAGAATGAAACAACAGCTGCTTGCGAAAATGTCTTGCTGCAATACGATGTTTTACAATTTAGTGCTATGTAAGAAAGATTTAATTTGTAAATAACAAAGATTAATGTTACTCTTCACACCTATTTGTCACAACGATTTTACATCGGATGTGTTTTAAGTGATTTTTTTTTTTCAAGTGACTGATCTGGAAAGTCACTTCGAACATGGCACGTCAGTGAGTGTAAAATGAGTGTGATAAATAAGTATGAAGAGTAACATTACTCGTATGCAAAACACACCCTCATACACAAGAAGTAGAGCATTTATATATACAAAGTCTTACCTAATCTTCATCAAGCTAATCAGATCCCCCAACGATGGAATCCTCTTAAACATCTTTGTCTTTTCTAATTCAACTTCGTCTTTAATGACATTCGGAGCTCCCTTCAAGATTGGCTGCCTTATTCCAACTCCATTGGGTATGCTTTCCTCAAGAAAAACTCTCACGTAAATGGCTGCAAGGATTGACATGAATGCAGCAACCTGCAAGATTTTTTTTTTAAAAAAAAAAAAAAGGGAAGAAGAAGATTACAAATCACAACCAATTGGAAGCCAGTGAATGAGCCAGACAACTAGCCAAGCATAAAGCTGGAGAAGTTAAAAGAGGGTAGGGGCAATACCTGAAATGTTGAAGCAGTGGAGAGAAAACGAGTCGCTAAGGTTCCACATACAAACGCAGCTGAACCTACCCCGGCTAGAATTCCGAATGCTGGTGCCCGTTCTCCATCTGGAATTTTATCTGCCTGAGAAGCAAGAAACATAGACAGCTTCAGCTGAAGTTTTTTTTCTTTGGTGAATTTGAAGGAAGAAGCAAATGCTTGATCCATTCCTAGCCCTTATTTTCAAATGCTAGCGTGCTGTAAGAGCTTTGGCAGTCTTACATAGTAATCAACTTTCCCCTTTATAAATCTAATCAGAATGCTTTGATAAAAAATTTCAGCTCATAATAAAAGAAGTTGGTCTTATGTTATCTTAATTATCTTGCTTTCTTCCGGAAAACATCATGGTAAACAGTGACAGAACCAGAAATTCTTCTCAATGGGGCCAAAGAATGAATAAGTAATATATTAAAATAGGGAGCCTAAGCATGAATGATATTAAGATTAAAGATCAAATCAATACATAAAAAATAAAATTAGCTAGTATCTATTCAGTGTTAAGAAAGTATAAGCAAAAAAAAAGACATAAAAAAATTGTTTCTTCATATATTCTTATCATATGTCTATATGTGTGTATACCGAATTGTATTCCTTTTTTTGAGTTTTCATAAAAATTTGAGTTTTCATAAAAATTTGAGTTTTCTTTCGTTAAAACTCATCAAAATGAGTTGGTTTTTCATAAAATTGATATGCAATGAGATCTGTGGAATGATGAGTCTTTCTACTTTATCTTTTAACATAATTCTATTTTATTAATAAAATTTATGAAACTGTTATAAACTTTGAAACAAAGAAAATTGAATCGCAGTTTATTATCTATTTTATTACTATTAATCATGGTTTAACATAATTCTAGATGCTGTAAATAGTACTAAGCACAGTTTATCTTGTGTCATTTCAAGAATGAAGTAGCTTTTAAAATCATCAATAGGCTTGTGATTGATCACTATCGAATTTTGATCAAATTGTTATTTCAAAAGCCATTTCAATTTTGGAGGGACACAAGAGAGACTTCTAGAATTACTCGAGTTTATCTTATAAAATGGCATAAATTTGAAACAAAGAAAATTGAGGGCCATATATATAGTTGGATTGCTTTCTAAGAGCCAAGGGCCAAACAAAAATTTTTTTTTGCCCAAATCCATAGAATAAGATGCATTTATATAGAATCTTGCAAAAATGGGGGGAGGCTATAGCCCATGCTGGTCCCCCTAGGACCTAACCTGATGGTAAGCTGTGATCTCATGGTTTTGGTGGTCTCTTCATTGCCCATTAACCCTTCTTGCGTTTTGTTTTATATAATTTGATGATTGTTGTACCACCTAAAGACTAACTCAAGGCTACATGATGAGACTTTGACGCTGACAATTCGTGTTAGTGTGTCGGGTTTGAATCGGATTGACTCACACGTGTCAACCCGATATGGGTCAATTCGAACCCGACCTATTTAGTTAAACGAATCAAACTCTTCAACCCTGATACGACCCATTTAAATAAGCAGATAACAAGACACGACCAACATAACTTATTAAATGAATAGGTCGTGCTGGGTTGACTCAAACACGGTCTGTTTGACCCTTCTCAACCGGTCTATGAATTTAAATGTAAAATATATATATGAATTTCAAAATGAATTTTATATAAAAATGAATTTATATGAATTTTAGCCTTTTTAAGGTTTTGTTTTTTAATTGTTAAAAAAATTAATAAGAAATGTAATTTAATTTATACGAGTTATGCAGGTCACCAATAGGTTAAGTGAATTGACCCGGAATTGACTCGTTTATTAAACGGGTTAATCCGGGTCGACCCAAATCCTATTATACAAACTTCTAATCCACTAATTTCGTATTTGGTTCGTATTGACTTCATAGGTCGTATAAAAAATTGTCAACCGTTTCCATCCCACCACTACAACATACATCTTGGCAAAATAGCTTGGGACTTAGCACATATACAAGCTATAGGGGGGTGGCTTGGAGGGTAATTACCACATAAGCAAGAGCAAGGCAGTTGATGCTGCCTTCACAGACCATGGCAGTGAGAGTCCTGAGCACGAAGTAGGCATAAAAGAAGTTGGTCGCCCTGCTATATGCCAATATTACTGCACAAATATTTCCCCTATAGCTCGTTAGTATTTTATAACATTCATCCATGACATATATGCCAATCAACCTCAAGAATTTGGGTAGAAAAACTGAAAAAAGGGTATTAAAGCACTTCCGAAAAGTAAGGTTGTTTGTCAGTTAATTAATCTGACTTTTTCTTGGATTAAGTTTCCCAATCCCACGTCATCTTGGTTAACCACTTGTTTACAATGGGGGAAAAAGTTATTTTGGCGTGAAAAAAGTCATCATGACGTGACCTAACATCCGCATGAAAAGCAGTGGCGCAACACCACGCGTCAAAAAGCTTACAGACAAATGTGAGTTTGTAGGCCCAGAGAGGAAATATGGTATATACCTAGTGGAATGATGGAGATTGTAATGGGGAGGGTGAGCAAGGCTTTTCTCCCGTACTCGTCCGATAAATTCCCAATTACTGGTGTAATTATCATTGCTCCCAATCCTATCATCTGCAATATCACATTCGAGTACATTTTGTATTTATCATTTTCCAATAACGAAAAAACAAAAAAAAAAAAAAAAAATATGGGTAAATTGCTGTTTTGGTAATTAAACAAACACTTCTACAGTCTTCTTTTCCTCTATTGTGTTTTTTTGTTTTTGTGATCATCCTTGTGAAGAATTAGGGATAGAGCACTAACTATAAAAGTATTCCCAATTCAACAAATGGGCTTTTTGACAAGTTTTTGTACTGTGGTGCTAGCTTCACCACACAATTGTAGTTGGTTTTTTCGCCATAAAAAAGGAAGGTGATCCACTTTTTCTTTTTCTTTTTCTTTTTCAAGGAAGGTGGTCCCACTGACGTATAGAAGATTCCCCTTCCCCCACCCCCTCAGTTGGTGGTACCAAGAGAAACAGGTCCTTTCCATCTTCTAATGAAATGACAAATAATGAACTTTTAAGAGCATTTATCTTGCATATTAAAAGCTTTACAATGAACTCCTTAAATTTTTTTTAAATTTAACTCTAAAAGTATATTTTAGTTGATTTAGCTAACAACTTTTTCAAATCACTAAATATCAAACTCACTAAATATTTCTTTACTTTAACTAAATATTTTATTTTATTGATGAAACTAACTTTTGAACTTTTTGCATTAAAAATCTACTTTGGTTAAGAGGAAAGAAGAAAAAGTATAAAAGAGAAAAAAAAAAATTAAAAAAATTTTAACATTTACTTGTTTGCTCTTCAGATTTAAAGAGAGTTTCTAACATTGGATATAGAGTTTGTTAAATGACAATTTTTGTGTTTATTGTTAAAAATTTAGAAAAAAAAAATTTAAAGAGCTCATGACCACTTGTTTCAGTGCATGACAGTGATGACACTATGATAGTAATGAGCGAGGAGATTAAGTTTTGTTGGGCAAACAGTGTAATTTTAAATTAAAGTGTAAAAAATTATCATTTGGGAGTGTATTTTCTAAAACATTGTAATTTGAAAATGTAACAATAAAAAATAAAAAATAAATCTTGAATTTTTAAAATCGCAGAATTTTACAGGTTAAACTGCGATTTACTAATCACTTAACTGTATTTTTAAAAATTATATTTTTAAATCGCATATTTTGAAATCATAAGCTCAAATAGAATTTAAGCATGAGACGGTAAAACTCTACGACAAAAATTATATTAAGGAAGTGGGGGAAAGGGGAAGGGCCTTAATTAGACGTCGAACTTTGATTCACATGTATGCCCTCGTGTAGAAAAAAGAACCAAGTTTTCTTTTTTGGGGGAAAAAAAAAAAATTGGATTTTGTTGAAAGAAAATTTCTCCAGAACTTTGATTCACATGTATGCCCTCGAGTAGAAAAAAAAAAACCAAGTTTTTTTTTAAAAAAATAAAATAAAAACTGGATTTTATTGAAAGAAAATTTGTTCAACTTAATTTAAGAGGAAAACTTTATAAAAAAAAAAAAGTCAATCCGTTGTTATTTCTTCTGCGTCACGTTTTAATCACATCACATAAAATAATGGGAGCTAGGATGCATCCATTCGATCTATCTAATTATTTTCAAACTTGAGGAAAAGATCGTAAAAATGGTTGAATTTGAATGGCTATGAATAGCCTACGTGGTAGGTTTGAAGTTTAGGTTGGGAGTACGGCTATTCAAGGCCAGCACGTTACATATATATATGTCCAACACTCCACATTTACAGCCTTTTATGTCGCGTTAAGATACGCCTTTGGAATCATCTGGGACACGAATTAAATTTGAAAATAAAAGGAGCAAAAGTCAAACAATATGACCAATTATTAATTTAAAAAAAAAAAAATAGAGCATGCTTAAGTTAATAAAAACTCAGGATAATTAAGATGAAAAATGAATGTTGAAGATAATTAAGATTTAAACTCAGGATTTTTTTTGCTCAATTATGTATGTTAAATCACCAATGGTCTGAAAAGCTTAAGTTAATTAAAAAAATTTTTTATTAAAAAAACTAATACAATAAGATAAAGTATAAAAACAAAAAAGAAAAAGTATATATATATATATAATAAAATTATAAATAATAGCACTTGTTCAGGATTATGGACTAGCGATCATCATTCCAATTTTTTTCTTTTTGTAAGTCTAGACTTGGCCAAAGAAAGATGTGAGTTACAAATACTAATTATTCCTTGCATTGAAAACTACTTTCTAGTGGTTAAAACTTAAAATGCATGAAGTAGAATGAGATGAGATAAGAGAAATGGAATGGGGTTTTTAACTGGGTTTGAGTGTACGATGACTTACTTATAGCGCTCGTACTAGGCGAGCAAATCTGGTCAGTTCGTTTCTGTCGGTTGATAATAAACGAAGCATAATTTATTACTATAAGGCCAAAACTTAATTTCACAAAGACATATAGTCCGCACACAGATCTACTTCACATAGATCAGCATTGAAACCCTATTCCCGTGTTTATACTTTCTACAGATGCTCTTCTCTCGTATCTCCAGTTAAGCTCTGGGTACCATTTGATCATATGGCCGAGAAGTCACAGAATCATAGACATTATTTACTTATCAGACTGTATAAGTATTTTATATTTTTCTCTTTTTTCTATTTGTGAAGGAATATGTTTTGTAATATGTTGGGATACACACTTTCTCTTTAGAAGACGCCTTAATTTTGCTTCCTCTTGATATTGAGCTTATGACACGTTAACGCTGTATCAGCTAGTCTTTTAGGATCATGTCTTCTCACATTGTTTATCTTTTTCACCCCTCATATTATGAAGACATAAACTGTCGCTACATCAGAATAGCACCTATATGATCAATATAAAAATTCAGCATCAAATAAAAAAAAAAAAAGTGAAGCCAGTTAAAGAGATTGACCGAAACCCCATCTGTTTTCTCATATATATATTCCTCCTCTCTCTCTCTCTTCGCAAATCACATTCTTATGGTACATAATACCCACACCCGTGGACTTGCATACACCTCTCTATAATATTTCTTCTCTCTCATCTTGGGGCCTCATCTAATTAATAAGATAAAAGGCCTAGTGAGGATTATGTAAAAGCATTAGCAGCCTAAATAGAGAGATCCCTAAGCATGAATAGATATAAGATACTATAATGGTATTTCAAATCAATACATTATAAGCAAAGTAATTGATAATTAGACAATAGAGTTTTAGATATACGTAGTGATCAGTTGTTTAATGGCTAGATAAAGTTATTATTATGGGCATACGACATCACAATAAAATGTTCTCCTTTCTCCCTCTATTTATATTTTTTTCCATACATAGGCTGAGTCTATATTAGAATCGTATATTAACATGTTTGGTATGATATTCTTTATAATATTTTTATTCTAGATTTTTTTTAGCTCTATTATTTTAATGTAGATCTATTCCATAAAAATTTGAGTTTTCTTTCGTTAAACTCATCAAAATGAGTTGGTTTTTCATAAAATTGATATCCAATGAGATCTGTGGAATGATGAGTCTTTCTACTTTTATCTTTTAACATAATTCTATTTAATTAAATAAATTTATGAAACTATATAAACTTTGAAACAAAGAAAATTGAATCGCAGTTTATTATCTACTTTATTACTATTAAATCATGGTTTATACATAATTCTAGATTGCTGTAAATAGTACTAAGCACAGTTTATCTTGTGTCATTTCAAGAATGAAGTAGCTTTTAAAATCATCAATAGGTCTTGATTGATCACTATCAGAATTTTGATCAAATTTTATTTCAAAAGCCATCTCAATTTTGGAGGGACACAAGAGATACTTTTAGAATTACTCGAGTTTATCTTATAAAATGGCATAAATTTGAAACAAAGAAATTGAGGGCCATATATATAGTTGGATTGCTTTTTAAGAGCCAAGGGCCAAACAAAAATTTTTTTTGCCCAAACCATAGAATAAGATGCTTATATAGAATCTTGCAATGACTATAGCCCATGCCGGTCCCCCTAGGACCTAACCTGATGGTAAGCTTTGATCTCATGGTTTTGGTGGCTCTTCATTGCCCGTTAACCCTTCTTGCGTTTTGTTTTATATAATTTGATGATTGTTGTAACCACCTAAAGACTAACTCAAGGCTACATGATGAGACTTTGAGCTGACAATTCGTGTTAGTGTGTCGGGTTTGAATCGGATTGACTCACATTGTCAACCCGATATGGGTCAATTCGAACCCGACCTATTTAGTTAAACGAATCAAACTCTTCAACCTGATACGACCCATTTAAATTAAGCAGATAACAAGACACGACCAACATATATTATTAAATGAATAGGTCGTGCTGGGTTGACTCAAACACGGTCTGTTTGACCCTTCTCGAACCTGTCTATGAATTTAAATGTAAAATATAGTATATATGAATTCAAAATGAATTATATAAAAATGAATTATAATGAATTTTTAGCCTTTTTAAGGTTTTGTTTTTTAATTGTTAAAAAATTAATAAGAAATGTAATTTAATTTATACGAGTTTTGCAGGTCACCAATAGGTTAAGTGAATTGACCCGGAATTGACTCGTTTATTAAACGGGTTAATTCGGGTCGACCAAATCCTATTATACAAACTTTTATCCACTAATTTCGTATTTGGTTCGTATTGACTTCATAGGTCATATAAAAAATTGTCAACTGTTTCCATCCCACGCTACAACATGCAATCTTGGCAAAATAGCTTGGGACTTAGCACATATACAAGCTATAGGGGGGGGCTTGGAAGGGTAATTTACCAACATAAGCAAGAGCAAGGCAGTTGATGCTGCCTTCACAAGACCATGGCAGTGAGAGTCCTGAGCACGAAGTAGGCATAAAAGAAGTTGGTCGCCCCTGCTATATGCCAATATTACTGCACAAAATTTCCCCTATAGCCTCGTTAGTATTTTATAACATTCATCCATGTCATATATGCCAATCAACCTCAAGAATTTTGGGTAGAAAAACTGAAAAAGGGTATTAAAGCACTTCCGAAAAGTAAGGTTGTTTGTCAGTTAATTAATCTGACTTTTTCCTTGATGAAAGTTGTAAATATAATTATTTGGTTTAATATTTTAACATATAGATTTAAGCTCTTTAATAAATAAGGTTCAATATGTAAAATGTTTAATTGAAATAGAAGGTAAATGATAAAAATAAAGTTTAAAATTATAATTTCTATTTTGTTATTATGTTAAATCATTATTTAAGTCAAAATTTAAACCGATAAAAAAGATAAATATAATTAATATTCTCACGTTTGAAGTTTCTTCGAGAACAAAATTTAGAAAAGTGGAATTTGTCCCACTATTTTATGACGAAGCTGCCCATGCATGTTTGTTTCCATGTCGGCTAAAGCTGTCTGGTCATTTTTGTAATGTTTTCATAATTACGTTCATAAAGGACAATTTTTTAATGGTACGCAGTATTGAGTCTTTATAAGGCTCAAAACAGAAGCAAAATATTTTTAAAAAGAATAATGTTATATGTTTAATTTTTTTTAAAGAGTTTATTTGTACATTTATGATACTTATTTTTATTTACATATACAAAATTAAATAAAATATAAACCGATTTATGTAACATATAGAGGTCCAAAGCCTATCTTTTTCATGAAGAGGCCCAAAAGACCCAAAATATAAGCAAATCAGCTCATACACATCAAGCGGAAGTGTATGGCAGATATGCTCAAAAAATCGCCTGCCCATGAAGGGTGATGGGTAGAATCCACCCACCCTAGGCCGCTGATGGTGACTCAAAATTGCCCTTTAACTAGGGCAATAACGAAGGTGAATTTGAGCAAAATACCACTCATTTAGGGTGGTGTACACCCTGATACAACGATTGTGTGGGTGGCACAACCCAAT
>FXXK01001402.1:25317-36669 GCA_900184695.1 Betula pendula
TTATAAAATAACATTACACAATTCTAATTAGGAAACTAGTAATGTAATGATAATTACAATCCTAGATTTTCACTTATACTAAAATTATATCTACTAATATGATCAATACACTTACCACATGTATACATTAAGTTTGTCTTGATTGATTCGTGGTCTCTAGCATACTCATCAACCACATGAATCATAAGTCAAAATCATATTGCATAGCCCTAGTTCCCTCAATCAAAGATAATGAAACAATAGAAAATTCATTCAAAGACACCAAAAAGAGTTTTCTCATAAACAAGGAAAGTAGGATTTCAATCATAAAACTGATATAATCATGAAGAACAATTCTCTTAGTGCTATTAAAATATTATATTCATTTACATATGCACTTAAATAAATTTCTAACATATATCTACTATGATTACACAATCATACCCAAACCTAGCATCTTTGGATATAGATATATATACTCTAAACCCTAATTATGCATATAAAGAAGTATTTCTACTCACTTTGAAGGATTTTTGTGATATGCTCCATATGAGAATAAAGAAAAAACCAGTATTTCCAGAAGAAGGAATTATTGAAGCTATAAGAAGAGACCATTAAGAAGTTCTTTTATTATCTAACATTCCCTATCAAAGCAAGAAAATAATGTGTATTATGACTTCTATTATCTAAATTAATTAACATAGAGAAAGTTAGTCTTAAAATTGAACAGTATATGCGCTATGTAAAGTTCGGATGGTTTTTTCCAATTTATAGAGAGGAGAGACTTGAGATCTTTTGTTATTAAATGACAAAGTATTATTTGAGTTAAGATTATTTAATGTTGTGTATAAAAATCTTGTATATCCAGAGGATAATGAGAAAAAATTAATGATAGAGAGAGAATGATCCTCGGCGCCCACCTCACACTCACCACGCTGATGACACTATGAATACCATAACATTGAAGGACGTAAGGGTATTCCAAGTTTTGGTCCAGAGGAAAGCAAGTTGATAAAACATATCGAGATACTCTTCATCTTATTTCTGTTCAAAAGTATTTTTTAACCAGAACGTGTGTGAAAGCTATCGAAGGAGCTTTACCGAATATTTCCGGACGGAGGTTTTCCTAAACATTGTAATTTGAAAATGTTTATATCAATTTAACAATAAAAAATACTTCTAGCTGCGATTGATCCCAAAGCTTCTTCAGCCCTTCAACTTCTTCTTGATACACTTTAAACCTAATGTTGATAATCTTGCTTGTATTTTTCCGTTAGGAGTCCTACAAATAACTAGACAAACACTAAAACACAAACAATAACATTATATGTTCCTTGGATTTTTAAAACGCATAATTTAAAGGTGATAAACTGATTTTTACTAATCACTTAACTGTTCATTAACATTTAAAAAAAACTATTATAAATGTTTTTATAAAATAATCTGCAAGCAGTATTTAAGGAAGTATTTCTTAAGCGAATAGTATGAAATTAGAATACTATTAGCTATTAACACCTGTGTATGACGGTACCACCACCCAACGACACTATAACAATAATTGCAAGTCCTCTTAGCATAATAGGAATAAAAAGTGATTAGATAAGCAAAATAAAAAGAAGGGCAACATAGGGCCCTTAATTATAGACGCTCCAGAACTTTTGAACTATTCCATGTACGCTACTCTACTCTCTCGGTCTTCGTGCGCGAAAAGAAAGAATGAACCATTATAGAATCATGCAACAATGTCTTTCTCTTTATAATCTCCTATGGTCATTGGCGTGAGGTGGACGAGTGAAAAAAAAAAAATTGGAGGATTTTTTGCTATGAAAGAAAATCAATCCAGGTTTGAACAGCAATGAGTATATACGCAAAACAAATTGTGCAGTGGTCCACCTCTATACGACTATAAACAAAAAAAACCACAAGGATGTTTTTTATCTATATAAAAAATAAAATAAAACTGGATTTTATTGAAAGAAAAAAAATTTATGTTCAACTTAATTTATATACACGAGGAAAATGTACAATTAGCATAGCTATTTAACATAAAATAAAAGACTTCATACATTCGTTTCACATACAATTTATCGCGCATTTACTAGCACGATCATCGACATTTTATTACTATACAAATGGTAAGTCTAAGATTCAAATATTTCCAATTGGGTGTAAAGTGATACTGCTTCTATAAGCCTACAAATGGGCTTTCCAAAATATTTCAACATATCGAGCGCATCAATACCTCTAAATTCAATTGAAATTCCTCATCAGATGAAACAACCAAGGCATAGTTATAAAAATTGATACAATGGTAAAATCTGCTAGATGTAATTATGTCATTCCCATGTTACGCAGCCTATTTGCTTCTAGAGTCTCACTCAATTATAAGTTAACTTTTTCTTATAGAACATTCGCAAGATAGCAAAACGAATTCGTTTAAGGCAAATGACCTCCCAAACCAAATAGGCGTTTAGGAGTCAGTTGAAAGGCTTAAAGTTAGAAGTAGGCATAATCCCTCAGTGGAAGGTTGGCTGTGAAAATATTAGGCTTTCCGATGTCGCGAGAAAAGGTTGTGCATTGAATTCAAGGCCCTCAAGACACCACTAGCCATATCTTATCATAATACATTTATTTATTTTTTATTTTTTATTTATTAATGTCCAAGTCTCATCAATTATCACTATAAGTCATCCAATTGCATCTAGAGACACTAAAAAAAAAATAGGAAAAATCATTTTTCAGTCCTTAGGTTTTTATATGATTTGAATTTAGTCCCTTAGGTTTTTCTAATTTCAAGAGTATGGTCCTTAAGTTTTGTCTAGATTTAATTAAGTTCTCTATCCAACTTTTTCATCAAAATGAATAGTTTGTCATATATTCGACTTGTGTCCCCCATCTAACATAATATGTGTCTATTATGTCGCGTTAAGATAACCGTTTGTGCATACTCAATCACTTAATGAGGACCTCAAGGAAATGTTTAAATTTTGAAAATAAAAGGAGTCCAAATATGAAAGCTGCATACATAACACTTCCATAAAAAAGAAAACAACAAAAAATTAAAAAATAAACAAGATCCCAAACTTAAAAAAAAATACCATATATACTGTAGCATCTTTGTGCTATCTTATATAGTCTTCTAGATTTAGATAAAACTTAGCAGTGAATTATAAAAGAATATTAACGCATATATAGAAAACTATTGAACGTTATGTAAATAGATCCTTTTCCAAGGACTATAGTCATAAAGAATCCGATGACAAACATTCGCAGGAATAAAACATTTTCTGTTGAATTTCTCTGACTCGTTAAAAAGATTAATAGAGGTGAGTCTAATATTCAAAACTTAAATAAAAACTTAAAGGAATCTTCATATCTTAAAACAAATGATAACGTTTCAAGAGGACTAGCTTAGAATTTCTAACATCCAAAAAAAAGAAATAATAAACTAGTGGTATTTAATAAATATGATTTTTCCCAAAAAATATGTAAAGAACTTCAACGTCATACAAATACAACTACCCTAAAATTTAAGCGCTTTGAACCCCCTCCTTACCCCCTCCCCCTATCCCCAAACCTATGTGCCAACTCGCGTCCTCCTGTCGCATTTTCAAACTTGAGAAAATATCATAATATGAAATTCATCAAAAGCCAAAAGCAAAAGATAAACAAGTATAAAAAAACAAAACCAGTAAACATATAAAGAGTAATTTTCCTAATTGGGTGTAGGATCATTGGATGTATTTACATCATCTTAGGATGTACATCTAATACAAAAAGGAAATGTAAATCAAAATTGATTATAGAAGAAAAGAAGAAATCAAGCACACAAATTCTCAAAGGAATTTAAAGGATATTTTAGAGGAAACACACTTTATCTCTGAACACAAATTACCAGATCTTTTTATGTTATTATTTGGTCAAACCTTTAGCTCCGAATCCATGTTGGGAAGAGCTGGTGACGCTATCGCACATTACACCTCGCAAAGGGAACTATAACACTACCTACACATCCTCGGACGCAGGCCACCCAATGAGTTGAAAACATGGTGATACAAACGTGGTAGAGCTATGAATTAAGCCCGAGAGAATCACCGTGGAAAAATAAGTAGATAGAGCAAAAACGCTTCGCAGTATTGAAGACCGGTTATTCGCCACGCACGATGTGCATGTTTGAGCCGCAAACCCTGCCTCGTACTTGTGGACGTATCTCGCCATCTCACCCACCTTTCTCTCTCTGAACCACCACTAGAGAAAAGCAAGAAGATATCAAAAACCATGAATAAAAGAAAAAATACATATCCTCATTGAATATTTCTGTTTAGAGAAGAAAACAAACTAGTAAAGTTTTGAATAAAATACATATAAGAATAAAAAAAATGACAATATCATCACATTCCGAATCTGAATCACAAAAACACCTGTCCTTTAAACAAATGCCAATAAAAATGTACATTGGTTAGGATATGCAACTATATAGTAACAAAAAAAAATGTTTTTTTATTTCAACAATAAACAATTTTTTATTTTATTTTTTAAAAAAGAGATACACACATGCCATAAAAATAAAACAGTAAATGATAAAAATGTAAATCATGGAGAAGTGGTGCAGGGGAGCGAGACTTTATATCAGGATCTCCTGTAGTTGTACCGCCCAAATGCTTGAAGTGTATCAAGATTCAGCTTGTCTCTACGTGTATTTTCTAGCAATTGCTCTTGTAGCAGTTCGTAATCTGTGTGCGAGAGGGGAACTATATCCTCTAGACGAACTGATGGCTCTCCTTCGGCATCTTAACAGTATTGTATCCTCCATACTTTACATCTATTGCATAGGAGGCAGTATGAGTCTTCTTATTTCCATGTGATCGGTACTCTACGAATGGTGCCTACTTTTTGCTTTTTCTCGTAAATACGGTTCGTGTGAACGGACTAAGTCGCCACAAAGATACTCCTCGAGTTGAGTTACGGGTACGCACTACGACCAATCGACTATCATTGTGCCCTAATACCTCGACAGAACCTGTGTAGAATGAAAATTACTGGCGATTTATCTGCGTTAGGTGTCTCCGATCAGCGTTAGCTCGTTTTAAGTTTTAAAAATGTATCTGATTTTTTCGTAATGTCTCTTTTGCTAGAAAGGCTTGATGTCTTCAAGAACACAAATATTAGTGTGAGAAAAGGTAAAGGAACGGTTCTTTTGTTAATTAACCTAGACAAAAAGACCTTCGTTATCGATAAATTTGTCCCAACATTTGTGCATTTGGCTCCAAATGCAGCGTGGTGCTGCGAACCAGAGTGTTGTCTTGTGAAAACATAACAGTAGAGCCTCCTAATGGAACTACACCAGTTCCGCTGTGTCTTTGAGTGTTCTGCGCGAAATCCGGGCAACGCTACTTTTCTATTCCTTTATGAACCCTTTCTCGTTAAGTGTCTACTTTCTCGCAAAATCTTACATGTTCTTTTGAAGCTATATCTGTTAGGAGCAATTTGGTAAACTTTGTGCAATTGTTCTGCTTATATATAATCTGGAAATAATGATATTGATCATACCACCAAGCAAGTCAGCGAAATGTCGATATCATCAATACACAATCATGGTGCACCATCAAACCTCGGAGGGTGAGGCTTCTAGTTGAACTGCAGGAGATTTGGGTACTTTGTATTGATGAAGGTAGCACAAGATTAACAATATAAACGATGATCCTATCCATTATGGTTTTTTTAGTGATATGTAAGTATTTCTATCATCAAATTAATTGATTGTAAAGGAAACACCACGACCAAGAAAATTAGTAAATGTTCGGGATTAAGTCCGCATCAACACGACATGAGATAATAGAGAGATAAGGTTTAAGATGATAGGAGAAACAAAGCACGTGGTGTGACGTGTTACAACACTCCATGGTTTAAAAAATACAATTCTGGGTTCTGGAGCCTATGAGCAAATTAATTTCCTCTTCTTGAAAGGTTTCATTAGCTCTTCATTTGATGTCCATGAAAAAAAATATGATATGTACAAAGAATACTACGCTGGAAGGCGCAAAACATACACAGGCTCTCATTACTTGGTCTCTAGGACGATGACTCAAATTAGATAGCGTCTCAATGAATTGGGTTTATTACAACTTCAACTATAACAGAGGACTGGTTTCTCCTCACTCTTGTGTCCCCAAAAGGATGATAATAGATGAGTATGGCCTTACATGCTTTAAGATCCTACAATCTCATCGTCTAGTGGTGTTTCCTATGACAACATCTGCTATGATAAAACAGAACAAATACAGCAAAATGAAAAAAAAAAATTGAAGAAAAAAGTAAATGGATGGGAAGGAGAAGGATGGAGGGAAATAGTAAAGGGTTTGGAGCAAGAAGTAGAAGAGGGTGGTAACAATAAAAAAGAAGAACAAATAACGGTTCGGGAAGTAAAAAATATCCTGTAAGGAAATATTAACTGCTCTTCCTTATCTCTTTGATATTGGATGTTATTGGTTTTTTTTCAAATGATGGGAGGATGTCAGGGAACTGGGATCGGGCGCTTCCCTAAGTGATACGTAGAGATTGCAGACATAGCATGTAGGAGTAGAGAGATGAAAGATAAAGTGACAGTTATAAAATCTATAGTACAAACAGCGAAGTGATCCAGTAAGGATGCTATACAGTCTGGACAGTTAAATAGCGCTTCACGAAGAAGCAATCACCCTCTATATGGCCTCAACACGAATCAAAGATACTTGCAGTTTGACCAAACTGAATAGAACAAAAGAAATACTACTAAATCAGCATCAAATATAATAATATGACGCCATAAGGACCTATCATTTGGAGGACAGATCAATTACACTCTTGAGGAAGGAGAAACAGAAAGAACAGACAAACAACAGATTATTCCCTCCACGATCCAGCAGCTCCAAAATTGTGTAGACCACTTGGTACAAAATAGATACTTACATACATTACTAGAACGTTTTTGGCCTTCTAATATATTGTATGGGCGAGCTCGATCACCTAACATCTCTATTTGTAAGAGACTTTTTCCGTTTATATCAAGCCGCGACAGCGAGACATCGTACTGACCGCCGATCGACTCTTCTAGCTACGCCTCATAGATAAATTTTTCCACCGCAGTGTAAATGTATTATTCCTACGAACTGAAACACCACAATAATAATCCAATGTTTATAACCACCCAATTACTCCTAATCTCCTTTATCTCATGCGGCATTTCACATTCACATTTTATTTTCACACACAAGTTTAACCACAGAAACGTAGGTTTCAATGCAAGGAAACAAATATGTAACTCCACACACTACTATCTATCCTTTGGCCAAGATCCTAAGAACTACACATATAAAGTCCAAATAGAGGTCACAATACAGATAAATGGATATAGAGAGGCCACTCTCTTCTCGTATAGGTTCTGCTCCACACCCAACACCTAGATCGCCTGATAGGGAGAGTTGTTCGAGATATTTTCTAGACTATATTATGACTTTTAGAAAATTTTGGACCCTCCTTCGGACAGTCTTTAAGCTCAACTGCTCCCATCGCCAGGAAAGACTAATGTGACAATGAATGGGCCATTCCATCTTGATCGGAGCTTTACCAGGAAATTAAGGCTAAGTTTGGAATTGTAGCATACCTAGCTACTATTCCTGGTCTGGGAACGAAAGTTTTAAGCCGCGATGTGTTTTATCAAGAAATAACCTTTGTTTTTTTCTTTGTACACCGTCTGGGCACTTTCGTAAAGCATCATTACCACAGCTCTTTCAAGCTCGCTCCAATTGGTAGTTACTTCGGTGTCGCGGAATGGCCGCTATATATATATCAATACTACTGGAAAATGTTGAATAACATTTTTAATTTACTGTTCTTCTTCTATTTTTTATTTTTTCAAATTATTTATTCGATCGGGTTGGTTTCAGTGTACACTAGGTGCGAGAGAGAGAGAGCCAACAGTGATGATAATAATTTTAAAAGGATGGAGAAGGATTTGGATAAATATTCCCTACCACATGTTTCCGCTTTATACCTATACTATACTTTTTTTTTTTTTTTTTTTTATACTTATCCTTAAAGTTTTTTTTTTAAAAAAAAAAAGTTGTACAATATAATTATTGGTTTTAATATTTAACATATAGAATTTAAAGCTCTTAATATAAATAAGGTTCGAATATGGTAACAAATGTTAATTTGAAATAGAAGGTAACATGATAAAAATAAAGTTTAAAATTATAATCTTATTTTAATTATTACCTTCAAAATCCATTAGAAGAGAGAGAGAAAATCTAACATATAGATAATTTCAGATAAATCATCTAAATATAATCTTGAAATGTCCTAATGAGCCCACCGAAGCTCCTCAGACATTTGAACTAACCTCAACATAGTCCGAGAACGGATAGCATAGCCTATAGTGAAACCTGGAATTTGAACCCACAGATTTTTAAATGAGACGACGATGCTCCGCCCAATGAGAGCATGCAGTTTTGTATTAGTTTGCCCTATGTGACCACGGGCGAAGGGGCGGTTCTGAGACCATTTCTCATACCTTTTGTAGCAAATGTGGTTGATGTCGCAAAGGATCCAAAAACTATATCGCAATCGCGGTCTTCAACCAGATATGGTACTCACAAGATATTTTGTTTAGATGGTGATTTTCTGTTGAGTACAATGCCAGCCATTAGAAGCCACTTTCGTTTTCTAGATGTAGGATAGGTAGCTCAAAGGGTGTAACGCCGCGAAACATTATACAAAATATTTTTAAAAAGATAAAAAATTTATCTGGTTTTAATCTTTTTATTTTATTCTATTTTAATTTTAATATATTGTATTTTTTTTTTTTTAAAGAGTTATTTTTAATATTTTGTGATATCATGCTTTAGTCAATATTTTGAGAGCGACGAAAAAGTATAATTTTAGAGGAAGGAAATAATAAGGATTGCTAAAAGAATACTAATGTTATATTACAAAAATGATCATCCACGATCCAGCTAGAGATAGAGTCGCATGAGGCGTCACGAGAACTCTGTCGACTTAATCAGATGTGTGATTCATACAAGATATGTGACCAACCAACAATTAAGATATGTACACCCATAGATATCTGTGTAATAGCCACAGAGCATACTCAGACTCCAATGCCACTGACACAAATAGTGCCGACACCACCAAGAATATACTCAAATCCGAAAGAGGGGGAAGGGTCCCATGAAGGTTTTATTCCCACCATCAAAAAATCTTCATCAATCACGATGGGGTTAGAATCATCATATCCCTTCAGCGACACTAATCCAACGGTCTGACATCTATCACACGCCCCGACAAAATTTTACTTCACGGTCCTTAAATAAGGACGACCAGCCTAGAGATCCACTCCATAAGACTTCGCACAATCTTATTTGCACTGAACATGCCCTCCAACAAGCATGTGGTGGCAAAAGGAGAGTACGCTTTGAACTTCACTTTGGGGTACAACGGCGTATGATTGGTCAGCAGAGGTACCTTAAAGAGTCTGGATCTCCCAAATAAGGATCGGAATTTGCTTGAGAAGTGGGGTCTTTTGCTTGCTTCGTCTAATGAAAAAAGAGATCTTACCTATGCTAGGTAATTTACAATGTTAGCATACCATCCGGCAATTCTTCTCAGAAGTAGTGTAATCTCGAAACTATTGCTCGACTAAACCGAATAAGAGGATATTATAAAATCAGACTCGATAGCCCTCAGTAGCAGAAATCGGAGGATGAAAGAGTGAAATGGCAAGATGGGTAGTACTCCGCCCACCTACCGACGGCCGCGGATCGGTACACCTCAAAATTGCCCTTTTTAACTAAGGTGAAATTTTTGAGCCAAAACCAACTCCCTTTAGGGTGGTTGTACACTGCCACACTTTGATGAAGGTGGCACGCCAGGACCTCCCAACCACCACGCTTTAGTCCCAACCACCCACAGCTTAAAGGGTGATAGTGGGCCAAACCCTTTTGCGAGTCACCCTTGATTTGTGTTGGATCACTTTTTTTTTTATTAATTATTTATGTTATTGATTTGACAAAAAGATTGACAGAAGTCTCGAATTTAGAATGGACTCAAAGGTCTCAAATCTATCAAATTGAAAATTAGGGTCTTAAAAGTCAAATGGACAAAACACACATGGGGCCTCGACGTATATAATTTCCCTTAAAAAAAAGTTAGGTTCATATTTAAGAATTAATAAATATTTTCATTTTTAAAAACTTTCATGTATTACCGAGAAGAAAACACATCAGAGTGAGTACTTATAGTTACAACAAAAATTCAAGAGCATAGTGAGTCCGACCAAAGAAGCTCTACATATTTGTTTTTGTTAATATTTAGTCATATATTGGCACCTGCTATCTAGTGCTTGGAATGTCTTCTAGGATCACTTTTAAACTGTGTTTGAAAAAATATATTGATATATACTTTAATGTAAGTAATCATATATTTCAGCCTATATATATTTGTTCAGTAAACCTTACTCAAAAGACAAATGATGCCTCGCTTTTGCAACTGCCTAAACCCTTTTAAGTTTGAAGCCTTTTGGATTAGAGATATATATCTTGAGTTACTTTGTGGTGGCTAAGGCTTGGCAAGAGGAAATTAATTAAGGGTTTCCCTGCTTTGCTCTTAATTACACTCAAGTGGAAGGTCACCATTTATAGAAGCTATCAAGTGTTGGAACATAGGGGCGGGCATTTTGGCCGCCTTACGGCCATCACTGCCAGTTGGCGGCTAGTAGGCGAAAGAAAAAAAAAATCCAACATTGTTGGTCGTAGGTGGAAATAATCTTGAAATGTCGATATAATTTTCTCAATTTTTGTCGGTAAGCAACATTCTAGAGTTAGTTTTTCTATAATTCTTATAATTTATTAGGATTTATAGAAGAGATATGAATTACTGTGTTTGCAAATTCTACTTCTCAGTACACGACATTGCATTATTAGCTAAGCAACATATTTATGCATGCAAAAAACTAGATTTTAGCTAGGCTGCTCTTTTTTTTTTCTTAAATGATAAGAAACCTCCAAAACAGAGTTACTTTGTGTACTTACTTATATCAAGTAAACTTTAAACCTATGCAAAGCATCTTCTCCAGCTTTGCCGACGGCCGTGGCCCAAAAAATATTTTTACACCCAAAATAATTTAAACCTTAAACTGATAAAAATACACCAAAACCAAAATTCTTTACCACTTAAACCAAACTCAGGTTATTACCCTGGCTGCTATTACGAGAGCTTAGGCTGAACTTGCTAATTATAAATTTATTCAAATTATATTACCGTGTTATCAACCGACAAACAACTGAAAATTGAACTCTCTGTCACTCACAAAAATCAAAAAATTGACCTCTTTGT